>JAIPRL010005632.1:0-27163 GCA_025469235.1 Pemphigus obesinymphae
TAATTTTCAAATTTGACTAAATTTACCGATTATGATTCGGTTATCTGATAATTTCATCAATAACACTTATATTTTGTTGTTTCTTTCAAAATTCTACACCAAAAAAAAAAAAAAAAGGTCAAGGGGGGGGGACTTCGACACCCAGATCCCCCCCATGATTACGCCACTGATTATATTTCAATGTACAAATTGTAAACTGGGCACATGCCCGTATTATACAATTAAATATAAATATATAAATAAATAAATATATATAATCAATAATGATAGTACATAATAATTTAAACGTTTTTGTACCATTAGTAGGATAATAAGAAAAAAATATTATGTGTTTGAAACTATATAATATATATAATATAGTTAAAATATAAGTTTGTTCTTACACAGTATTATTAGAACAATTTTCTAAGTATTTTTATTTTTTGGAAATACAATAAACACCTATGTATAGTATTATAACCCGTCCAATTCATCCCTTGGCGACTGTTACATTTTTTAATTTGTAGGGGTTAGATATGTTGCCTACACATTTGTTTTTTTTTTTTAAGGTTATCTCTATGGAATACTATTGCCACAGAATATACAGAAGGGAATTTCGCAGACATATTGAAAAATTTCTAAATTCTCTAACTTCAACAGTGTATGAAATTCCCATTATTCTATGGTATTTGGTCATATTGATAATGAAGCATGGTATTGTGATATCAACATAGATATATAAAATGTCTATGGATATTAGCATTTCTAATGTAAACATATCTAGAAATTATTATCGTTATATGAAAACTCACTATATTTATTAGACAGTGTGACCAAAAATGTTTAAAAATAAGGAAATAGGTATTACATTTCTTATACATTTCTTGTACCCCTGATGAATTTATAGTATGGCCGACCTTTTTTCGGGCGGCCATAAGAACCCATGTCATTTTTATCAAGATTCCCTTCTGTATATTCTGTGCTATTGCAGCAAAATACTGATTACCCAATATAATATCTATGATAATATAAAAGTTGCACATTGTAGATATCACACATTGTTCAATTAATTTTTGTGAACCCCTGATCTGGTCAAACGCGTGACGTCACCGAGGACATATGCAATATAATTTATCATTTCTTTCAAATTCAATATACCCACACCTATATACTGACAGGTGCTTCCCTGGTGTTTTTCATAATTATTACCATGACAAAATAGATAGGTATATCAGCAAAATTGTGATACGCACATCTCTGTGAAGTATCCCCACTTTTTACCGTATATTAAGTTCTCCGCCTCTCATTGGTTACATATATCAAGCATGCATTTCCAAGTTATCACCACAAAATTGAATGAAAAGCGGAGAACCTAATATATGGAAAAAAGTAGGGATGCGCATATCGGACTAAAATTCGTATTGTTGTTGACATACCACATACATATATGTACATACATTATATATATTATAATTATAATATATAATATATATATAGGTATATAATTATTATTATATATATTATATATTATATACATTTTGTCATGATTATTACTACCAAAAACATCAACGAGGTTGTCTTCTGAATGTCGTGCTCTGGAGTGCGTTCAGAAACGTTTTCCAGAGTCGCCGAATAACATTGGCGATCTGAACGATAGTTCAGAAAATAATTTACGTTAAAAAATTAAGCGAATTCACTAGTAAGTCTCCTTCTTTTACACACTCTGTCAATCGTTAACATTAAATGGTTGTACACGTGGTTAATATTATCATAATATGTTACCACATATCATATTTACGAGGTTTTTTTGAAAATCACAAAATAATGTCGCTATTCTCCATTAATATTAATTGTGTTTTCACGTATGGCGTAAAAACACATAAACTTCTTTTCGTTTCAAGGTGTTTTTACTATTAATTGTAATTTATATATTTATTATTTATATTAAATTAGAAATGTTTAGTCAAGCTACAGTTGTACAGTTTTACACGTCATGAATCGAGCAAGATTTTAAATTTTTAATTTTAATATTTAGGTAAGTCAATTTTTTAAATACTACCTTTAAATGTATTGTGTTTAACTTTTCTCAAACGTACTCGGCTCGTGTATTAATACATATCACATGTAGGTAGTATATTATAGTAGGTACCTACTTGATTTGATCTACTTTTATTCCATACTCATCTTCATCTTCGCAACTAAATAGACCGCAGTCTGATAGTAATTTAAAGGATACACATGCTGCTATACCTAAGACTTTCATTATGTAAAGTAAAAATAATAATTTTAATAAAAAAAAAAAAATAGTTAGGTAGGTAGATATGCCGTATAGACAATTTTAATGAAATTTAATTTTAATTTTCATTATTTTTTAAATTATTGTGATAAACCGTTTTTATATACCAAGATAACTGGTTTATATAGCAGTATAGTTCAATGAAACGGACGGAGACAAATATTGTTCTCCGGCGAAAAAAAAAATAACTCTGGATAACGTTTCTGAACGCACTCCAGGAGTGCGTTTAATAAAAGCTAGACGATATAACTCTAAAATAACTTTTTGTAGCCTTTTCGTTTATTTTTACGTGAATACTGGGTCACTGAACATATTTTTACTAGGTACCTATTACTGCATAAAATCATTGGTGCGTCCTCTTAATGGTAGTTGGAATATTTGATTTCTACCAAGAAATTATAAATAAAAACTTGGACTAATTAAAACTTTTCGCGTAGAGAAAGTAATAATAATTACATTTATAAAAGTTATACGGGAGTAAATTTCATTGTGTACCTATAAGAAAGTTTACGTTAAAATAAATCTTTGGGCAATCTTCAATATTGTTATTATGATACTAAATATAGAATAAAAACATGGCCGCGGAAAATATTACATATAAGGTAACGGACCGAAGAATAGAAGTTAGAAGTGCCAACCGGCGAAAAGCAGCCTGAAACTTTCCTTTAAGGTTATTATATAAATAATTTAACCACTTTTGTCGCATATTCGAAAATTAATTTATCAAGTAGGTAAGTATAGGTAGGTACATACACGATATACGCAAAAGTTCACCAAAACGAAATTCCACGATTTACGGTTATGAAATAATTTGATTATTTAATTATTTATTCGCGATTTATAACCGGTCTACCGAATAACAATTTATATTTTCTGCGCTTACCATAATAACTACAGTTCTTATTGTATGGACTCCGATGACATTTCCACGGAAAATTGATTTGGAGTTTGAAGACCTTCCTACTTCAAGCCGAAAGCTCGCTCTTAAAATAATAGATATAACAAAATCACGCTCCGCAGAATTTAAATTGTGGCATTTTGATTAAACTTAGAGTTTAAACACTCATAATCAAGTTTAATTATGAGAACATTTTCTGTATTTGTATGGTAGATTTTTTTTAATGTTAATTTTACAGAAAAATAATATCATTTTTTAAATTATAATATTAGAAATACTAATTTCAATTTTGAAAATTAACATTTTTAAAAAATCCAACGAAAAAACACAGATAATGTTCTCGTTATTAAAGCTGCTTTCGGACGAATCTGTTTTTGATCGTACGATTATTATCGTTTGAAAACACTGATTAAGACGGCCGCGACTACCTACCGCAGAACCGCGTTGCTGAAAACCACCCATGTGAAAGCCGCTTAAATTTAATAATAGCATTGATTATAATATATAACCAATGATAATAGGCGTCTAACTTTGAACTCTAAATTTAATCAAAAGAGTAAAACACCCAATTTAAATACTGCAATAACGGCATTTTTCTATATTAGGTACCTGTTCGATAATCAAAGAGCGAGTGGAGACAACAAATGCAGGTGTAGCATCCTAAGTGTGAACGACTTGGCGTTTTGTATATGCATATTTTTAAGGATATTTTACGAAAAATTGAAAATCAACAATTTAAAAATATTTGAACACAATTTGAAAATAGTTTGAAAATCGTCCCGTGTCAGTACCGCTTTTTATTGTTGTGTAATCACGATATTTGTTTAAAAAAATATAAAAACAGCATCCAGCTTTGCTTTGCATTTAAATTTTCTAGATTTTTTTTTTTTTGGTTTTATGCACATTTGCATACTATAATAATTTAAACTCGTTTTTAAAAACATCTCATAGAATAAACACAGAAAAAGTCTTTTGATGTCAAAACGTAAGTTTCTACGATAATAAATTGCAATGTACCTATTATGCTGTGCACATAGATAGAAACCCAGCCCTAAAATTGTGTGTAGTACCTACGTAAAGTTCAATGTGTAGTACGAAATTAGCAACTGTGTTAATAAAATTAGGCAATTCTACATTTTTATATATTATATAATGTTGATGATAAAAATAAAAAAGGTCATTCAAAGAAAAAATGGATTAAATATGTGTAGTAAGTACGAAAATCAGAATATTTTAGGGGCTGTCCAAACCGTATTTTTACACGCCAAAAACTCAATAAGTAGGTAGGTAGGTAGGTACCCACCTACGACAATGAATATTATTATATTACAATTATTATTTACACCTTATATACTTTTCAGTCATAGTCTTATTTCTTAAATATATAGGTATCTTTACGCTTTAATAGTCTTTAAAAAAAAAAAAATAAAAAAACGTAATTTTATGTGTGAAATGTAAGCATAGGTAGGTAATATTATAGAAACTGTAGTTATGTAAATATGTGATATTGTTATATTAATATAAGATATAGGTATTATGTAAGATTTCTACGATTATTTATGTGCACACACATACATATATATTTTATATATTAATGTATTTTTAAGTATACAATATATTTTTAACAATTGATAAGTATAATGTATTATAATGTAGAATATTTTTTTTTGTTAAAAATTAGATAAAGTGGAGATCTATCCTCCAAATCTCCCCCATGTATAGGTACACTCTTGTCTATATACGCGTGTCCAATTCGTTTAGGTACTATACCTACCCAAAAGTAATCATTGGTATAATTATTAGGCATGTAGGTATACATTATTATTATATAATTTAGTCACCTCTTGGCCGAAAATGGTTGTGTACGTATATACCTACGAGGTCTTTATCCACGTGACATTTCATTTCGTTCATACGGAGGATGAAACGTACCCGTGTAATCCGAACTCGGAAACGCAATCATCTGTCACGTCCGTGCCAATGGACCACCACGTAATATATGCACGCATGGAAACCTCAATTTCTTATTTTTATAGATAGAAATAATTTACTCGAAAAAGGGCTTATATATTATTGTGTGTGCAATTCGGCACTCTCGCATGTATAATTATAGTAAGTAGATACCTACCTACCAGAAGTTGATCACTGCACATAAGTAATCACGTTTTGAGGTGTACGGTCGCGACCAAGTTCTAATTTTTTAATAATCGATTTCTAATTGATTTCAAAATCAAAATTAATATATCTACCTAATGTTATTTACAAGTTTGTTTATGTACCTATAACGGAGCCTCGTTCAAAATAATGGCCCCGCAGGCCACGAAATGTCCCATACATGTGTACCTATAGATAAGCATCCACCACCTACCTACCTACTTTAATATATTATATTGTTGATTATTATACGCATGCACTACCCATTAATATTAATTGATGATACTTGAAACACAAATTTATATTTTTAAATCAACAAAGAGTTTTCAAAAGCTAATAGACACCTATCTGACTTTTTCATATAAGAGGCACCTATAGGTATACATGTATTAGATAGCTAGGTCCTAATTAATATAAATTATAATTTAAGTATATACCTACCTATTAGCACACATTCAAATACAAACAATGTTTTTTTCTTTTTTCAATTATAACAAAAACTAGATTAAAACTTGTAAATACTATAAACATTGTGTGAACATCTTATTTCTTAAAACGGGTCTTTTATGCAATAGGTACTTACAGTGGAAAATTGTTATTTTTACTATAAAATGAAAGCTTTTTTGAAAGAAAAATAATTATAAATGTTTTAGAATGTAAATAGTTTAATATAGGTAGGTACTACACAAAACGCAAAAGAAAATAATAATCCATAACCATTTAATTTTAATGCCAAGAAAAAAACATATATATTTAGACCCTTTTAGAATATCCAAAGTTAAATGGTTCATAAAATGTTCTCTTAATATTATAGTTTCTACACTACATACTAATGATATTATATATTATGATAAAAATTTTATTTTTTTTTAACAAAAGATATATTTTATACTTTTGCAATACTACAATATCACATTTTTGATATTACGTAATAATATTATTATTATTTATTAGCCAGAACATAACTGAAATTGACACATTAGTATTTAGTACTTAGGTTATAAAGTATATAATATTATAATGTACAATTTTATTAGTATTACCTAGTGTCCTAGTACCTAGTGAGAATTAATGTATAGTCTCATGTTAAGCATAACATTAAATGACATAATCAAAATAAAACAATCAAACTTCAAATTACTTAAAACATATAAAATGAGAATACAGTAGAAAGTCTGTTATCCGTATCATGAAAAAAAAACGTAAGTGTGGCTCAAAAAGGTCTTATTACTCTATAAAATACAGAACATTGCCGCTCAAAAATCTCAAGCCTCAAAAAAACAGAAAATAACAAATTATATTGTATAGTACATATATTTGTATACATGAATGTTTATTTTAGCCTACTTTTGTAATTATAATACATACCTACGTTGTAAAATATTAAAGTTTTTTGCAAAATTTCTGTTAACCATCATAGTCCTGGTCCCAATGGTGACAGTTTCTACTATATTCGAATTTGAAATCTGATTTAAGTGAAAACCAAAAACCCATTATTGCTGATTTTCTCTTATCTAAAGACAATCAGATGAGTACCTATTTCAAATATTAATACATAGAATCCTAAGCAATTATTATAATAAAACGCATGCCAATTCTAGATAATTGTGTATTATATAATTACTGTATATAGTAGGAAATTATGTTTGCCTAAGATACAATATTTAATATTCATTAAGTAAGTAAAATGTATACCTATGTCACAATTTTGTTATTTTATTAAATATTTTATACAATTGTGTTATGTAAGTATATAAGTATAAAATACAGATTTTCAGTAGGTACTTTCTTAAGTATATTAGAAATTAAATTATATCAGTATTTAGCACTAAAAAACATAAATGGTGTCAAACACAGAGGTAGCATTATAAATTGCAGGGTGTTATTATTAATTGTAGGGCCCAAGTAAATTAATTTTTCGGAGCACTACAATTTTTTTTTAACTTTGTTTTAAAAATTATGTGTAAATAGAAAAAAAAAATTAGGTATATCTTCTCAATATAATATATGTTTAAAACCTTCTTATGGAGTGAGGCTCTAAGCAACTGCTTCGGTTGCATTGCCCTTCCACTGGCCTTAGTTATACGAGTGACCCAATGAAGTAAACAAACTATTTTACCACATAGGTATTTTATTTTGATTTGAGATATAGGTTTTATACCATTACACATATTTATGATAAATGAAAATGTATGTTCACATTATTTATAAACATTTAAAACATATTTTATATTATGTATAAAACGTGCATCTATATTTTATTATAATCAAACTGAATGTATTTTTTTTTTTTAACTTACAATATTAACTTTAATATAATTTATTTGAACTAATAACTATGAGGTCTGAAAGGATTGTCAGGGTCGAATAATTTAGGATCGTGGCTAAATTCTGGATTCCTAAAATAGAACGGCATCAAACCTGAAATGAAAATAAAAATTATGTAAAAAATTAGACACAACGAATCAGTTACATGTTATTCAATTAGTTACATGTGTGAATCAACTAAGCCTATTTCGATTTTCCACATTAAAAAAGTAAAATATTTGTATATAATATACATAGTTGGTAGATTAAATTTGTCTATTTCAGTTTGATACAACTTCTACAGTACAGGGGTGAATGGGATATTTTAGTCCATGCACAATTTGTTCCTTTCTGAAAAAAAATAGGAACAAATTGTGAAAAAAAAGGAATAAGAATTTTTTGTTCCCAATTATGCAAATTTCAATCTTATTTTAGGATAAATAGTGCTTTTACGAAAAAAAATAAAAATAAATAAATTGTGCAAAATAAGAACAAAATATTGTACTTGGAATTTTTATTTGTGGTGAAACATTTTGTTCCCAATTATATACAATTTATATGCATATAATTTGGAACAAAAAATCCAACTGTGATATTCTGTTTCTTTTTATTTTTTTCAAAAAAATAATATCACCTTACCAGTACAGGGCAGTCCCAAGGGGAGACATCCTCCCACTTTAGGTAATAAGTGGGCAAAATTATGTTCAGTCAACAATTAGTAAGTAATTTAGTCAATAAACTTTAGGTTTGTTGGCAAAATACTGTAAAGTTGATGATCTTTTTTTCTCTAATTTATGTTTTTCAAAAAATAAATTAATGTCAGCCACACCTTAAATATTTCTTCAGAATAGTCCTGGTGTAATTTTTATAGTTCAGAAGGTACTGGAACA
Organism: Pemphigus obesinymphae; assembly: GCA_025469235.1. Taxonomy (NCBI): domain Eukaryota; kingdom Metazoa; phylum Arthropoda; class Insecta; order Hemiptera; family Aphididae; genus Pemphigus; species Pemphigus obesinymphae. The sequence continues at coordinate 8,525 of JAIPRL010005632.1, forward strand.
TTACAGAAGAATCTCATAGTTTTATGAGATCTATATAAGAGTATCAAAATGTAAACAGTTCTATTTGAATATGCAATTAAATATTATCTCAATATTAAAAAAGTGAAAAAAAGTTAGAAATTCTAAAGAAATAAAAAATCTAATGAATCAATAATAATTTCATTACCTACATTGAAAACTATTAAAAAGTTGGTTAAAATAAAGTTTTATCAAATTTACGAAATAGTGGTAGTTTACAGATTTCAAATATATGTATGGACTTTAAATGATTCCAAATGATCCTATGGATAAGATTCATTCTATTTTCTACTCAAATTCAAAGTATCTGTATCAAATATATGTAAAATATTATTAGTATCTACGTCAAAAGTCTGCAATAAATTATTGAATGATCCGTTTAAATTTGAACCCACAACAATGTAAGTAGATATAGCAGATTATAATACATTGTACTGTGTGCAATCATTCAAAATAAACACATGCAATTATTTTATATTTAAAGTTTAAACCAATAACAAGTGTACAACTAACCAGCATCTCTGGATTTTTTAATTTCCTTTTCGACAAGCTCCTGTTTGTGTCGGCAAAGACCCGTAATGTGTCTACCATAAATACGACCAGTGAAACGAGATATAAACTGAGATAACATCCTGGTGTTTTTGTAGTCTGGGACAATATTCATTTTGCAAAGTATGCACACCCGTTTCTCCTTTTGATACGGATTAGGTATGTTGACCAAATGCTTGACAACATGAAATTAAAACATACAAGATGTAATTAAATATTAGTTTATTTTGAATCCCAAGCCTCGACATTAACTTTATATAAGTACTATCGTAGGCTATAGGCGTGCACATGGGTGTTACCGGCTATCAACACCTGCAATGGTTTTACAATAGATACAATATTTTATTTATTTATTTATTTTTAATAACATTTTGACTTGTCAAATTTTTGATGATAAAAATGTAAAAAGACGATGAAGAAGATGGAAAAGTACAGTGAATATATTGAAAATATGATGAAAATAAATAACTATGGAGTATGCTCTAAGATAAAATAAACTGCAAAACACCGTAGCATAGGTAATAACAAATGTAAACATATTGCTCAACAATGTAAGGATACAACAAGTAAAAGTATAGTTACTAATATTTAAGAAGCTTGATAACTGGCGACTATAAAGCCACAAAAGAAATAAGAAGACGAATCATACTAGCCAAACAAACTTTTGAGAAAAAAGGACTCATCTTTCTAATAAGCATCTTAGTATAATTTCTAAAAACATACATTTGGAATATACTATTCTATAGTTGTGAAACATGTACGATAAGAAAGTATAAGAGAGATAAAATAGAGGCGATAGAGATATGGCTATGGAGGAGAATGAAAAGAAAAAGCTGGACAGAACATAAGACGAATGAAGAAGTGTTGGATGAAGTTAATAAAAAAGAACAATGATGAATATAATTATGAAAATAAAAATGAAACTGATTAGACATCTACTAAGGAATAATGAGTTCATCACCAATATTATGGAAGAGAAAATAAATGGTAAAATAAATAGAGGAAGACCATGTAAATGTTTTTTTGAAAAAATCTTGCATTGGATAGACTTTACCTCTCAAGAGGACGACTAGTGACAAATATGAATGGCTACAATGACAAGGCTTGACCTTTAGGAGCTGCTAATGATATAAATTACAATATAAACAACTTTAAAAAATATGATATAATATACCTCACTTTTAAACGCCAACACTTCTTCATCTACCGTTTTAGTCTTTTTTTGGTCCAACATTTTGTTCAAATTCGTCCACGGATTAAATCTGTTTGTTCGAAATCTACCCATGTGCCTGATGCTTACGCTAACACTTATTCCTAAATAAATAAAAGTATACATTGAAATTTTGTGTTTATTGTGCGTTAATAAAAGTAAAATCACAAAATAAGTGTTTAAATTAAGATTGATTTATATTACGACTAAACACCAACAAATACAGCTTGTAGTATTATTTTATTAATCTGTTTCTTTTTATTTTTTCAAATAAATATATAAGTAGATACATAATATTGCTATAGGTATGTAAAAAACCACCTCATACATATTAATACATTATGAACAATATTGTATAAAAATAAAAGTAGGCACATAAATTAATGGCAATTGTGTATTTTGGTACATTTTTTTTTTTTAATATGGACACATACAACAGGAGTTCTAAGATTTATTGGACTATTCATTTATATGTTTTTTTAATATAAAAATAATAATAAATAAAATACACAGTAAAATAAAAAGCAGCATTGGTTATAATAATAGTATACAGTTTTAAAAGAATTAATTTGTAAATTAAATCAACATGTCTTGAATAATAAATCACACAGGTATTATCATTGATTATATATTACTTATATATTATATATAACCAATGGTATTTAAAAAAAAATAAAAATAGATAGGTACCTACATATATTATAAAAATATGTAAATGAGTACTACCTATATAAAAACTATTAGGTACTACAGTAATATTTCTGAAATTCATTTTACGATTACATTAACAGAAATATTTTCAAGTTTCAGTATTTCAATATTAGTCATTGAATATTTATACTTAATAAATATTGTAAAATAATTTATTAATAAATAGATTGAATTACATGCAGTACCTACTTTTGTTTCATAATAGTTGTTCAATGCGTATATATTTACAAATGTTTGTTGTTGGGTATATACTAATTGTTTAATATAGCTCTATTCAAAGTTAGATCAGTAGTCGGCGATGAAGGGTTTTCGTTGGATTCGGTCATATGACGTCAACCGGTTCCTCCACCAAGTCGACCATAAAGTACAAAATAATACACTAAATCGTACCGCGCACCGGTCACCGAATAGACACAATGCATTTTAAATGATGTGTTTACTTAGTTGTCAATACTGTAATGATACATCATAGCTCCCGTATATGGTGGTGCATGAGACGAAAACATGGAACGAAGCCATGCCCCTGTGCATAAGTTGGCCGCCGGCTACTGATCTCATTTTGAATAGAGTATAGATACAAAATAAAACACATTATACACATACAAAAAAAAAAGCTGTCAGTAGTTATCAAAGCACTTTGCTCATCGAATAGTATATTGGTGGTAAATGTGAATTATAATAAATTAAAATATTGAATTAGAATACAATGATAAATCTTTGTTTCTGATTAAACAATTCGGAGCAAAGCTCAAATTAGTATTATTTATCCAATTTAATAAAATTATAAATGCTAAAGAAAATTACTGAGAAAATCAAAAATTTACCTTTTTAAAATACCAAATACAATAAAATATAAATTGCCTATCAGAAATCCTATTTGACTCTTCTATCCAAAACATTTATACATGCACGAAAAAAAAAATCAAATTTCAAAATGTTATAAAAGTTACTGAAGTGGTGAACAAGTTTTGATATTTTAACCACATCAATATAGTGCTATAGTTAACAATAATTAGTATAAATTTCAAATTTCTGGTACTGTAATTTTCCAATTTATAACATTTTTTTGTAGTTTTCCTACTACTACTGCGAAAATCAAAACAACAGCCTTAAAGTATAGATACTAACCATAACAAATTTGCTATCAGAAAGCTCTATACCCAAAACTCTTACTTTACTCCTACTAAAAAAGATGTTAAATTATTTAGTTATAAATAATAATATAATCTTTTATATTTAACATTAAAATAAATAATACAATAAAACCTAAGCGGTATCCAAAAAAAGTAAAAATATGAATAATAAGTAGCATAGAATAATATAATACAATTATATACAGTTTTAGAAAAACACAATTCATAAGTTTTAAAATAAAAATATCTATTTAATATTATGAAACTTATCACTTATCCTCAATAATAACAAAAATAAATATTCTTTACACAACCCATGTAAAATTATACATATAGAATATAGATATTATACAAGATTTTAATTTTGAATACGTCAAATTAATAAAATATTTCTTTTAACTTTTCTCCAAAAATGTTAGTGTTGAAGTAGGGTAAGAGTGCAGCAGGGTTTGGCTTTGAGCCCTTACTTATTATTCTCGATAATGGATAAAATAACAAAGGATATACATGGTGAGGTATCATGATGCATGCTGTTTGCAGTACTGGTAGGAGGAATTCCTGAGGAAGTGAATGTGAATGGTAGACTTTAAGAACTCTCGAGGGTAAAGGATTAGTAGGGGTAAAACAGAATACATTTAGTATAATTTTGGAGTAAGAGAACACAAGAAAGAAACAAGTAATGATGTTGAGTGAGGATGAAATGGGTGAGATTGAAAGGTTCAAGTATTTAGGATGATAGTTTCGAGGAAGATATAAATGTGTAGACGGATGAAGTGAAGAGTAGCGTAAGGTATTTTGTGTGACAAAAGGTACACAATTAGGTTAAAAAATAAAATTTATAAAACAGTGGTGAAACCTGCATTGATGTATGGATCAGAATGCTGAGCAGTAGATAGTAGAAAAATAAAAAGTAATAAAATTATTGTAAAAGGAATGTATGTTAAAGGATAAAAGGGAAGAGGAAGTTTGAAAAAGAGATGAGGGGTGGGTTAAGTAAAGAGGATGCGAGAGATAAAATTAGATGGAAGTAAGTGGAATACTAGAGTAGTGATCCCAAATAGTTGGGAAAGAATGGCAAAGAATAAGAATTTTCCTTAGAAAAAAAAATTAATTTCAATAATGTAGGTATATAATATATTTATATAATTATCGTAACTCATCCAATATCACGTTTTTAACAATGTTTTAATATTCAACTAGAATTTAATATTATATTATTTTATCAAATTATTCGATTATTATTTTTGTTAACATGTTATTAAATTTTTCTATAGTAAAATGATTATGAAATGATAAAACATATAATACCATAGGTACCTACATGGTATAATATGATAAACAAAACTTATATTTTAATAGGATACACTTATAATAAACATAAATTCATTTAAAAATATATCCAATGCTCATTTATTTTAAACTAAATACCTACAAATAATACATATTATTATGTCAATAAATCATTATCCAAAAGTACTTTTCCAAATACTCCTGTACGAAATGCATTCAAGAAATTTCTAGCCATCCCTTGTAAATCTGGGCGATATATATATGCACCGTCAAAGTTTCGATATTTAACACTAGCTTGACGACTAATTGCTGCTTTTGCTAATGCTATTCGTATATCATCGGTAGGTTCATCACAATTTAAATATGATACATACTCAAAATTATTATTTTTATTGAACCAATACAATAAGTAGTCTGCAATTATTTCTTCGCCGACGAGATGATCTTGTAAAGTAGCACACAGGGCAAGTTTTAATCCAGTTTCAACGTGTCTAATTGTTGGAGATAATACTCCCGGAGTATCAAGAACATAAATTAATGGATCATGGCTAACTTTAATTTGATGCTGTACTGATCTAGTTATACCTGCTACTGCTCCAACATGAGCAGCATTTTTTTTCTTCAAAACTGTATTTCTAATAGCATTTATTAAAGATGATTTTCCAACATTAGGCACGCCAATTACCATAATACGAGAATCTACATTTTCTGAACGATTATATCTATTTGATCCTTTTATGAGATTTAAAGCAGCTGGTATTATTTTTTTTACACCTGGACATAAAGAATCTTTACAGTTGGTATAAAAGACTGATGATATATTCTGTTCACGCTTAATTTTTTCTTCGACAATCTTTTTATAATTTAAATCCGCCAAGTCCATTTTGTTCAATACTAAAATGTGAGGTTTGAGTCCAGAAATATTGTATTTAAAATCTGGATTGCGACCAGACAATGGTATTCGAGCATCGTGCACTTCAATGATACAATCTACTGATTTCAATTTTTGCTGCATTTGTTTCATACCTTTACCCATGTGGCCTGGGAACCATCGTAAAAGTGCTTTGTCGACAACTTTGAAACTCTGTCTGAACTTGGAAGCCATTTATATAAAATGAATCTGGTTGTTTTTAGGCAAAAATTTTGAAAATATAAGCTGCAAAAAAATAATTTAACTTAGCAAAAATCCCAGACCACACGGGAAGGCTATGATAAGTAGGTAGGTATACCTACCTATATGAGATTTTTTTAAGAAAAGCCAACTAATAAATATTCATATTCAGTTTAATATAATAACTAAATTAAAAATTAAAAGTATCTATATCGGGATTTCTTATACAGTTATACGTACTTATATGTACCTAGGTATATAGTGAATAATATTTACCTTGTAATAACTTGTTGTACGACCTAAACATAACTGGAGTGTAATCTGTCAATCTGCAATAAACAAAATATACTTTCAAATAAATTAAATCAAAAAATGTTTATATTTAAAAAACTTTTGTTATACTTACAAAATTCGAAATATTTTTTTTTTTTGGAAATAAATGTGAAAAATGTGTTTGAGTTTGTGAAATTGTTATCAGTATACCACAACGTTGATAAGGCCCACGATTTAAGATATATCTTAAATCGTGATAAGGCCACAGAATTCTGTGATAAGGCTTTAAAACCATTATCAATAATATTGTAATTTTAACTTTTTTATCCAAGACTACTTTTGGGCGGGGTTGCTGCGCCCACTTGTTGCAGTTATCAAATTGTTATTTGTATTTTGTTTACTAGAGAATTTATACACGGACAGTGGACAGAAGTCTGTGGACAGGCACAAATCATACTGAATAGGACATGCACCTAATTTACAAATATTTTGTACATTAACTTTATTAAAATTACATTGAAGTAGTGTTCATTTAATACTTAATATAAATACTTTTCGGTCGTTATGTGTTAAATCAATGATTGTATCATTAAACGTACAATGAAGACATCAAACAATTTCATGTTCGTCTTGACTGTTTGTCTCGTTTTTGGAAATATCATATTTGTACATGGTTAGTATAGCACATAGTATAATACATTTATACCACAAATTTAATAATATTACGTACTTACATTCAAATTTGGTTGTAGGATACATATCATCGTATCTACAAAATGATAAATCCAACAATCATATCACTTGGTGTACACTAAATGCCCCAGAACAATCAAAATGTTTAAATTTATCTGCGGCTGTTAATAAAGACAGACAGAGATTCAACCCTAAGGACTTTATGGAACTTACGTGCAAACAGGTACCTACCTAAATACAGGACTGTAATCATAAAAAAAGCAGATGGTATATATCATATGCCGTCCACACTACATTTATATCATACCTATAGGCCAGTGGTGGTGAACCTATGGCTTGTTGGTCGAATTTCAGTGGCACTTCAATAGAACTTCGTAAAATTGTCTTTTATTTAAAGTTATTAAGTATAGTTTACAAAATGTTGGCACTTGAACTAAGAAAGGTTTGCCACTCCTGCTATAGGCATTATTATTTGATACTTTTATCTTAGACCTTATTTATTATATCTTTAAATTTTCAGGTAATTTGTAATAATAAATAAACTTGTAGGGAAAATGGAGATGAATCTTAGTGTATTACAGTACAAATTTATTTTTCATGATTATAAAATTAAAATAAAGAAGTTCAATCACAGAAAGTATACGGTCTTCACCAGAAACTATACCGTGTTTATGTAAAAATATCAGAGGATATACAATGTATACCACTATAGCCCTGCTTAAATATATTTACTTAAAAAAATTTTTTTTTTAATAGAAACGTTTTTACGCAGTTACCTATGCATAATTTATTAATTATTTTGTATATTGTACATCCCCAATAATTTTTGAAAATAATTTACCTGAATGTTACTTTAAAAATATCCAAGATTAATTAGGTAGGTATATAGATACCTATAGAGTTATTTAATAAACATATATTGTCATCCTAAGATTTAAATTTTTCGTATTCAAATTAACATTTCATTATTACGAGTATAAAATTAATTATTTATATTCAATTATATGTACCTATAATAAAATCATATAGGTACTTAATTTATTTATTTATTTTTTAATCTATATTTATTTTAATACTTATTGGGTAGGTATAGCTAATTTATAAAATTCTGTAAACATTTTAGTATTAGAGTAAACAATTTGTTAACTTAAATATTTTTCATATTGTTTAAAATTATAAATGAAATATCTGCTATAAGTACTTATATAGACCAATTAGTTTTATAAATTGTGATTATAGTTTGTCTTCATTTTGTAAGTAGGTAAATAACATTCAATGACAAATTAATTTAGAATGATTTATATACCTAATAATACCCTAGTACTGTTTCATTAATCGGAAAATATTTAATTTCATAAATTTTATGCTATTATACAATAAGTTGTAAATATATTTTTACCTCTAAAATTTCAACATTGAACTAAACCATTAATAATATCTATGATTTCTTAAAATTAAATAATAATATAGGTAATATTTTCATTATAACTATACCTACATAATATATAACATACATTTCTAGATGTTTCTTTGAGAGAGTTAAGGAATTTTTTAACATTAATAATGTGGTGCGGGCAAAAGGAAATTTAATCAATTTTTATGTTTTTTTTTTTTTATATAGCAAATTATAATAGGTAGATTTTTTATTAGCCTGCACTTATTGTCAAAAAAAAACATACTTTATTTCACAAAACGCATCTAAAAATGGAATTGGTATAAAAGTAGTGTTTTTGACTTATTACTTTTTATAGGCAAACCATCCATATAATACATGTAATTTATGAATAATATAAATATAATAATAATAATAATAATAATAGGTATAAAGAGTTTCATGTATACAACCTTATATATATTTTTTATAAAACAGAATAAAGAACTAAATAAGAAATGTATGATATAATCACAAAAAGATAAAAATCTTTTTAATCGTACAATTTATATACACACGTAATATACTCAATATTCTAAGAATGTATAATAAAACCTTGTGTAAAACAACGGTCATTATATGATCACATTGTAATACCTTATCACATAAAATTTAGATTAAATATCTTGAGTAATATTTTCATTTGATTTTCATATCATCCACGCACATGCTAAAATATTTATAGTAATTTGTATAAAATGATTTTTATACTGAATCTACATAAAATAGACTTATATTATCAAAATCAGTTAAAATTAATTATAAAGTACTTGGTTCTTACCATATAGATTTTACTTTATAATAACAAAAATGTGCTCGGCTTTGAGTCCTTACTTATTTTCCCTGGTAATGGATTAAATAACAAAAGGATATACTGACTGTACCATGGTGCATGTTATTTGCGGATGATATATTACTGATAGAAGAGAGTCCTGAGGAGGTGAATGGTAGACTTGAAGAGTGGATAGAAGCTCTTGAAAGTAAAGGACTAATGATTAGTAGGAGTACATTAGAATATATACAGTATAATTTTGGTGAAAGAGAATAGGGAAAGACTAGAAATAAAGTTGAGTGGGTATGTAGAGTGAGAAAGATTGAGAGGTTCAAGTATTTAGAGTCTGTTGTACAGAAAAACGAGGGTTTCGAAGAGGATATAAAACATATGATTAAGTATGAATGGATGAAGTGGAGAGAAGCACTAGGGTGTTTTGTGTAACAAATGAATCCCTATTAGGTTAATAGCTAAATTTTATAAGACAATGGTGAGACCTGCAATGATGTATGGAACAGAATGTTGGGCCGTAGATAGGAAAATAGAACAGAGAATGAGTGTAGCAGAGATGAGAATGTTAAAATGGATGAGTGGAATAATTAGAGAGGATAAAATAAAGAATGAGTATATAAGAGGTAGTATTGGAGTAGCTTCGATAGTTGACAAAATGAGGGAGAATAGATTAAAACGGCTCAGACAAGTATTAAGAAGGGAAAAGACTGAGACAGTAAGATTAGTAAAAGAAATGTATGTTAATAGAAAGATGGGGAGAGGAAGATCTAAAAAGAGGTGGAGGATGTGGTTGTGAGTGATATGAAGAAGATGTGGGAGATATAGTTAAGTGGAAGTGTAGAATTATGGTGGCCAACCCCAAATAGTTGGGAGAAAATACAAAGGAGAAGAAGAAGATTAAAAAAATAATTAAAACTATAATTTTAGATTAGTTTGCCTTAAAGCCGGAAATCTTATACATTTTGTGGGATGGAAATTAAAATAAGAATAATAAAATCTGTATGATGTGCATAATATATTAATTCGATAAAACAATTTAGGGATTTAATAAAGAGGACTGTATGACAATGTTGGACAACAATGCAGCTGATATTTTGAGTTTAGATGCCGGAGAAGTATTTGTTGGTGGCCGATATAACAGTTTAATACCATTAATGCAACATCTATATGAAGGTACTTTATGTTTTCATTAATATATTTCTTGTAATGTATTTGTTACTAATACCCTTATACACTTTCATATTTTAATTTTTGTTTTATTTAGATGGGTCTACTGAGTATTATGCAGTTGCTTTAATAAAAAAAAATACTTTAAAAGATGTTTATAACCTTGGAAATTTGAACGGTAAAAAGGCATGTTTTGCCGGAGTTGGTACTCAAGCTGGATGGAATATACCAATAAATACTGTAAAATTTAATACCACATGGATTCTCTTTTAAATATTTTAACAATTATGTTTTTATTTTCAGCTTATTTCTAAAGGTTATATGAAAATTTTTGATTGTAATAACCATGTAAAGTCTACTATAGAGTTCTTTGGTCCCAGTTGTGCTGTGAATTCACTACTTGACAAGTACAATCCAATGGGTAATTAATTTTGACGGATACTACTTTTATGTAGCATAATTTAAAAATATATACGCCATGAATCATAATAATAACAATAGTAACAGAAAAATATTATGTGGTTTATTAATTATTATTGATGAAAAGCATGATTAAATTGAAGGACATCTATTTAGCATATTAATACCTACTACGTAGGTACACTTTGTATGAATCTCCTTTCATGTTCACAAATGTATTTATACAAATTTGTATATTTTCCTAACAATTATATAATATTATATAATGTAGGGATTTAAATCCATTAAAATTATATAAATATTGAATATTAGTTTGAAACAGGTATTTGTATTTTTTTTTTTTTTAGTTATGGTTTTATGGCGGTTGGTTATTTTAATTTATTTTGTATTATTATATTCAGTAAATAATTGACTATATTAGTTGATATTTACTCATATAAGTTATCAGACAGACGGATTTTATCTTGTGTTGCTTTCATTTATAAAATCCTGCATCATTTTAGCATGTATATGTGATCGACATAAACATCTAAATGCATGTGTTTAGACAGTCAACATCTGCAAATAAATTCATTTGAAACAAAGAAACAAATTTATCGAATTTCAAAAGTGTTGTATAATTCATGTTAAGAATAGTTATTCTAGTTATTACAATAAAACCTAAATTAATTTATTATTTAAATTTAATTGTTTTCTGATTTTGAGCATCTGCTTTTTAAATAGGTATAGACAATTTTTCTGTAATTGGATATCAGTTTTAAAGCAGGTAACTATTTAAACAAAATATTAAATAGATCTTTCAATTTAGATTTTACTTTTTCAGTTTTTTTTTTTTCAAAAATATTGGTTTAAAATCTATTTTGTAACACCGGTTTCAACCCCCAATATAATGTATAAAAAAATGTAATTTTTAAGATCACAATATTTGCTATTTACTTATTCTAAAATCAAAATTAAAATAAATATATTAACTAGTAATTAGGTATAATGTAACATTTTTATTAATATTAGTTAATGTAATTAATTAGTAATTTTTTTTTCCTCTAGGTGATAATTCTGACAAATTGTGTACTATCTGTGCTAGTAAAGTTTCTGGTCAAAAGTGTACTTGGAGTGATCCATATGCCGGTGATGAAGGTGCTTTTAGGTGTTTAATTGAATCTGGTGATATTGCTTTTCTAAGACATACAATAGTATTAGAAATGGTCAAAGATCAATCGCTATTCAGTAAGATTTATGTGTCTATTATTAATTTCAAACATAAATTCAAATTGTGTAACATTCAATAATAAATATTTATTACATAAATATATAGTAGTTATTAAATATTATCATTAGAATAATCTATGATATTGGTATTATGTAATTTCAGCTCAAACTAAGGAAGATGATTTAGAACTCTTATGTTTGGATGGTTCAAGACGTCCAATCAGTGAATATAATAACTGTAATTGGGGACCTGCTCCTACTGATGCTGTTGTCACAACATCTGCTAAATCTACTTCAACTCGTATTTCATATCAAAAATGGTTACAGGTATTTTCAACATTAATATAATATTAATTAATATTATTATATGAAAACCTTATTAGGGCCAATGCAAGTATTATGGTCAACACATGTTTTGCCTTTTTAGTCTTTTCTTCTCCACCTTCCCATCACCTTATCAGAAAATATCAGTTAATGCAGACCTCCCTTTATAATTCTATCAACATAAGTACATAAACTCCCCTAAATTAAAAAAAAAAAAAACTTTATTGTAATGTAAGTACATTACATTAGGTATGTACAAGAAGGTATTCAAAAGAAACCAAACTGATGTTATGGGAGTGGAGTTTTTTTAGTATCGAGTTTTACCGGTAGAAACATGTTGAGGTAATTTTCTTCAGTAGGTATGCCAATTTCCATCACTGTAGAAGGTTACATTCTGTTTGTGTAACTTTTTTTTCCCCTTGTTGTTTTGCACTTGTCATTTTTGTAATTTTTCGTGACCAGTGTGCGGATGTAAAGTTTTTCTTCTAGCTCAGGAAAATAGACACAGAAACTCTTGAAATGTTAAAAGCAGCCTACAATGATGATGCTATGGTAAAAACTGTGTTTGAGTGGTTTTCCTGTTTTAAAAGTAGGATAATGTTAATTGACGATCAACCTGTCTCTGAACATCCTTCGACGACCCAAATCGACAGAAATGTGAAAATTCATGAAATCATCCTGAAATATCGTTGATGCACCATCAAAAAATTGTGGAGAAATCTAGAGTGACTTGGAGGAGTTCAGTATAGAAAATTTTAAATGAAGATTTGGGGATGAGAAGGATGACTAAACAATTTGTTTCTCGACTGCTGATTGCACAACAAAAACCAAGCTGTGTGGACGTATCCTCTGCTTTTAAGGAAGAGTTCCAAAATGACCCAAATCTTTTTTTCATTGTAGACAGCATTTAACACCAACAGTTTTTATGTCCATTTTCTCGAGTAGGAAGCAAGACTTCACGGCCACACACTATTCACACAAATGACTAGTGCACAAAATAACAGTCACAAAAAAATTACACAAACAGAACGTAATCTTCTACAGTGACGGACATTGGTATACTGACTGGTGAAAAGTATCTATATGGCAAAAACCCGGTATTACAAAAACTCCGCCCCCTCCCCCCACAACATCAGTTCGGTTTCTTTTGTGTACGCCCTCATATATATTAAATTTTCTAACATCATCATGGTTCTGATCCACCCTCCTATATTTTTATCAACAAATTTTAGACCTCTCTTTCCTTAGGTGCTTATGTAATACATAATTTACTATTTGTAATTACATATTTATTATTATTTAATAATTATTTCAAAATTATTTTATTAGAAAATAATTGAATTGTATGGAAAACCAAGATCATCATCGTCGTTCACATCAACTACTCCTAAGAACAACAATAACTGGCTAGATTTCAGTCAATCTCAGTCTCAGAGTAATAATAAAAATGAAAACAGTTTTTATTTATTTGATTCCATAGCTTATGGCAATCATCACAATCTCCTATTACAGGTAATTTAAAATTATTGTATGCGTATACCGTTCAAGGCTGAACATGCCGCAGTAAAACTGCCAAGTCTGTAGAATCATACCATGCATATTGATTAGATATATAATTCTTTTAAATTACTGTTCACACAGTTTGGATTTAAGAACTCACTAATTAGAAAAATAAAATAACTAACTATATGTACTACATATTATTGATGACATAAAATAATGTAATAATAATTTAAGTAATCTACAATTTGGAAAAAAAAAGTATTTGCTAAAAAATTTATAAAATCTACATACTCCATAATAATCAACATATTTAAAAATTAATCATTGTCAATTATTGATCAAGGTACCTCTAAAAGACAATTCCTTATTTTTAAATTGCTGAACCATAAAAATGGTATATGTATTAAAATGACTTCCTTAAAAACATGTCATTTTTATACTTAAGATTCTGTAGAAATTTGTATATTTAAAAAAAAAACACTATATAATTAATTTTGACCTCTTAAAATACAACATTTTGAAAAATATCTATTGGCTATTATATAATTTTTAAGTACAATATTAATTTGAATTTTTTTTTTTTTATAATATCACCCCATTTTAAATTATTATATCATTTTTTAAATAGTGTGTTTAGCCTTAATTATTGTTTTTATTTTTATCTTTATAGTAACAGGTACATACAATACAATGCACATTTTTACAAAATCATTCAAATTAGTTTGTCGATTCTTTAGAATTTTATTTACATAATATGATAATGTTTACTTTGTATTATTTTATCTATCAATGTAGTTATTTTTTATTATTATAGGATTCAACAAGAGGTTTAAGGCCTTTAGATGAATCCCAACAAACCTATTCAAAGTACTTGGGCAAAGCTTTGGACATTGTACTCGGAGTGCGTTACTGTCCTGCTACTCGAATGACACTCTGTGTAACATCTGAACCCGAAATGGAGAAATGTATTAAAATGAAAGTAAGCATATTATTTATTAATATATTTTTAGAAAATGTTGGTTTTTGCAGTAATGTATGATTTTTGTCATTGTTAATATTATTTTCCTATACATTAGATGGCATTAAAAGTTCAACTTTTGGTACCTGAAATGCAATGTTTCCTAGGTTATAGTCAAGTGCATTGTATGCAAGCCATTAGAAATGGGTATGTTAAAACAATATTCTATTTTATTATATATATATATCTATAAAAGTGCTATAACTAGGATTTTTGGGCCTCAATTTGTTTACATTTTTATTTTTATTTATTTTATTTATTTAATATGATTAACATATATTGAATTTTTACAAATGTATTAAATTTAATTAATTTAATAGTAGTTATAATGCATTTATAAAGTATTAATAATAGTATAAATCTATCTCGTTTTTAAAGTTTCCGAATGAGCAATATCGAATAACACTATTCATCGTATAATTGCTTGCATTTAATACAGCCATGTTGAACAACTTGATTAAGATTCCGAGCTATTTTCCCCCAAAAATGCCATATATAGGTAAACTCATAAGTCCACCAATTCTTTAACATTAAGATTAACAGTTCTTATGACATACATTATACAAAAATATAAAAAACACTTGTCAGTTTAATACAACCTTGAATTTATGTCATTTTAGATCCATTTAAAAATATTTTAAAATTAATTCTCAGTTTTTACATTTTCCTATTATATAAAATATAATAAATAATAAATACAAAATCATAACCAAACGTTATACCTACCTTTTTTTTTATCTTGTGGAACTGGTGATGCCTTAGAACAAGCTTTCACAGAACTGCCAAGATGCAGCAATGAATGTCAAAATCAAATGTATATAAATTATAATGATATTGAATCGAGATCAGCCAAGGACTATTTTAATTTAAAAGAAACAGAATGCAGTTCACAAAATGGAACATTTAAAAATAAGCATCCAAACATTGTTTTCTCAGAAATATATCTATTATATATAATAGGTTTTCTAGTTATATTCAGCTTTTACAATTTTGATTTTTCCTATAAAACATCAATCAGTAAATGATTTTAAATTAACCAAATACTTGAAAGAAATTTCAAATTTCAGTTAAGCAGAGTACTTACTCAAGTTTTTGAGCATTTAAATAATTTGACTGAGTAGGTATTCGCCCAACTCTGATAAATAAAAAATACCTATTTAAGATATTAATAATATATATACAAAATTATATTTATCTTACAAAAATAAATATTTACATAATTATAACGATCATTAATAGAAATGCAGATGTCGCGGTAATGGATGCTGGTGATATTTACACTGCTGGACTGCATTATGATGAAATACCATTTATCACTGAAATGTATGATCTGCCTGAACCAGAATATTACGTTGTGGCTGTTGCTAAAGAACAGGATCCTTCTACTGAATTGACATATTTAAAAGGTTTATTACCAAAAACTAATTTATTTTATAAAAATAAGAATGTCACAACATTGTGTTTTACTTGATTTAGGAAAAATGACCTGTCATCCGGGAATATTTTCTGGTGGTGGATGGATAGTCCCTATGGCATTTTTGTTAAGTAATGGATGGATACGAAATTATGGATGTGACTCGATACAAGCAGCTTCAGAGTACTTCAGCAAATCGTGTGCGCCTGGTGCTTTGAGTAATGAGTACAATCCAGGTTTACCTTATGACAATCTTTGTCATCTATGCAGAGGTTCCAGTTACCATTACTGTAAACGAGATGCTACCGAAGACTTTTATGGTTACACAGGTATTATAATTGTATTCAAATATTTATCAATTATTTTATAACTATTATATAAATAAAATGTATATTTTATTAACCCTTTCAGACCTATGGGTCATTTTAATGACCCAATTTTTAATAATTTATAACTAATTAACGAATAGCTATATACAGAATATTATTATATCAATATGATAATTATTTGTAGAACATAATAAAAAAAAAAATATATATATATATATTTATTATAATAAAAATTCATATAAAATATATAGGTACACACTTTTATAAAATTAAAATTTGAAAATTTTAATTTTAATTATTTTCTCTTATTATCATATTTTATAAAACCGTTTATACATGGTATCGTATTTATTAATTTTTTTCCGTAACTACACTGTTACAAACATATGTTGTACTTTGTGCGACCCTATTACAATTTTTTATTAATTTATTCATCTGGAAAGAGTGGTACATTATAATAATCCACCGGTTTTAGTGTTGCATACGGTACTAGGATCTGACTCATGCCTTTGTTATAGCCACAAGTAATTCATGGCTACAGTATAAGAAAGAAGCCAATGAATTATCCATACCAAAAAATAAAGTATTGTATTTACTACATTTTTGCTTACAATTCTTTACTCGACAAACATCACCAATAAAAAAAAATAAAGTAGGAAGCCCAACTCGTCTATCATATAGTTCATCATTTTCTGACGATAGTTTAAGTTGTTCTCTTCCATCATCATCACTATTTATATATACATCAATGCACTGACAAGCCCTTATATCCAGATGTTGTACAATATGACTGGTTTGATCATTTACCAGAAATAGATAATTTAGATTACGCTATCAAATGTAAAATTCCAACATGCTTAAGAAATAATAGAGCACATTTCTTATGTATTAAATGTTAAATTAATTTGTGTTTAATCAAAATTGTTTCAAGGAATTTCATACCAAAAAATAAATTTTCTTTTTAATTTCTTTTAAAAATATGTTTAATTATTATTTGTTTTGTTCCTAAAATGAAAAATTAAATAGTTTACTATTAAGCAAGTGTGCCAGTATTATTTTTTTTTATTTTCACAAATAAAATGCACTATTATGGAAAATATAAAACATGTATTTCATAGTGCCTTGTGGGTCATTATAATGACCCACTTAAAATCTCGAAAACTAAATGTTCAAAAATTATAATAATTTACAAATTTGCAAAGTAAATAGTTCTAAAACAGGAAATGAAAAAAAAAAAATTTCAAGTAGGATTATTGTGAGTCTGAAAAGGTTAAATCATTAATTGAAATAATTCATTTATATATAATATATATATATATATATATTTATTTACATAGGAGCCTTGAGATGTTTAGTCGAAGGTGGTGGAGATGTAGCATTTGTTAAACATACAACAGTTTATGAAAATGTTGATGGAAAACGCAAACAATGGTGGGCAAGGAATACATTAAGTGATGACTTTGAACTATTATGTCCCGATGGTAAGTTTTGTATTTCTACGATTTTATTTCATATTATAATTCATCAATTAATATACTTATATAATAATAACAGAATTAATATTAATATTATAATTATTTATTAGTGTATTATAATAATTAATATAACTAATAACAGCTCTACAATAATTTTTATATGTCTGTACTCTACCATAATTTTACCTAATAAATAGCTACTTTTATATTTTTATAAATAAATATAATATTGATTTAATAAGTACCTGTGTAATTAAATTATTTTAAACTTTTTAAATTTTCAATATTTATTAAAATTTAAAAATAAATTTCCTATCATATTTTTAATATTTTCTATTTAGGATTCTATACATAAATATTAAAATGTTAATCACTTATCTACTCACTATACCTATATAATATACAATTAAGTTGTATATAGTACGAGGCGTATTCGAAAAGTAAGGGCCGTTCGCTTATATTTCAAAATCGACAAGTCGTAACACGTTTAAACTTGTACATATCTGTACGTGCACTACTCGTGCAACTATTTCAGGTGTTGTTTTGATTCAGTAGTCATTTGCCTATCTGTGCGTA
>JAIPRL010005633.1:0-31149 GCA_025469235.1 Pemphigus obesinymphae
GCGAGTGATATGAGGAAGGTGAGAGTAAGTGAAGAAGATGCGGGAGATAGAGTTAAGTGGAAGTGTAGGACCAGGGTGGCCGACCCCAAATAGTTGGGAGAGAAGGCGAAGGAGAAGAAGAAGAAGATTTTTAAAATGTTTAATACAATTTTGTTTTTTAGTTATCTGAAATTCGATGTTTTTTTTCTCGGAGATTACCATTTTAAGAAAAATATACCTAAATAGACAATACTGCAAATATAGTTATATAAAGTTCAAACATTTTCAATTTTACGTAGGTAATACACCAAATTTAATTTAATCTAATTTTTTCATATAGCTCTTATTTTTTAAATATAAAGTATACTTAGCTCGAAAATTAATTAAACACTAAATTTTATATGTTATATATTTTTAACCAGGAATACATTCAGTGGCAGGGGAGAAAGGGTTTAAACTTTCATTTTTTTTAAAATGTTTATATAGATTATAGAATAAATTCCTTTAACGTATTTAATTTTTGTGTTTATGAATATTCATTTTTAATTTAATTTGAAGCGTATATGATTATAATACTAATTGAAATAGATACAAATTTTACTATTCTTATCTAGATAGGTAATTGTTTTATTTAATAATTTATTATCATATAAATTTTAAAGTTCATATAATAATATTATCTGATCTGTGGTATGGATAAACGAGGAATAATATTTTAGTTATTCGCAATTCCCTATACAGCTCTTCTAAACTTTAAATGACGCTAATAAATAATTAACTGTTGATACAATATTTTATTTTTATAAATAAATATTTTTATATAAGTATTCTACGTCGGAATATGAAGTTTAAAATATAGGTTTTTAGTTTTTTACTAAAAAAAAATCTAGTAAATAGGTAAGTAGGTACTTATATACTTTTTAGGTAGTTAGGTACCTATATAATATATTATAATACAAAGGGGCGGATAGGACTATAGGGAAAATGGAATTTTCCTGATGGGCCCTATTCAATGGGGCTGAGCCGTTTTGAAAATTACTCGTATTAAGGTTCAGTATAAATGTTCATTAGATTATTTTAAAACACCAGTGACTATCCTTTTGATCCTCGTACAGGATAATGTAGTACTATTATTTAAAATTAAAAAAAAAAATGTATGAAGTTTATAAAGTAATTAAATTAAAAATAAATTTTTCATTAGATTCAAATCTCCTAACTAAAAATGTATATACCTATACTCAATAAACTACAAATTATTATTATTTTTTTTTTTATAAATAATCAAAAATAATTCAAAAGATTTGAAAATTTTATCATGTCAATATGGTGCTACACTAAATTTGTGGTGGTGCACGTTTTAAAATTCTGGTATTATTATGTTTCATTTTATAACATTTGTTAGTAGTTTTACCACTTTTGTGGTTTAACTATACTGAGTACTTATATTGAAAAATTATTTTATTAACTTTATACGAGACGCATTTTGTCCAGCTTTTAGAAGACGGGGTCCCGTTTTTGTCTTTTTCAAAATATGGTCACCTTAATCATTGATTAAGTACATAATTAATCAATGCCCTAATATAATGTTTAATTATTTTATTAGCGAAGCAATCGGCTTTTGTTACATTTGCGGCCCCAATGATGTTAAAAATTTTCCCAGTAAGAAAAAAAGTGCCCATCCATCACCCCTGAATATATTATATTGACTCGTTAGACCAAAAAACAAATGATAAAATCAATGATAAATGTTTCAATGTTTATATTTTCCTTAGATTTAATGCAATATGTATGGTATTTACACTAGAATATACAGTTTTTTTTTCTGTACATTTTGATGTACCTATAAACTATATTTTGATTTTTTCGGAAACACGTGGTATTGTTTGGACAAACGATACATTGTACAATATATCTTATACTTACTGATATATATATTTTTAAGTTGTATTCATAAATACATAGATGATGTAGCATTCTGTTTCATATTATTTTACTTTTAAGGCCGACGTTAAAAAAAAAAATCGATTAAAAACATACTAGGGGGGGAGCAACAAATAAATGTGTGCTTAAGCCAACGAAATCTATATATATATATATATATATATATATAATTATATATACTACTGCTTGTTAAGGTTATAGATAATATATTCATGTTATCTGTGTTGACTGCTGGTACTTACATATGATAAGAATATAATGACTATTCACTATAGTAGGTAGGTACTACAGTAATACAGTAGGTAGGTACACCTGTATAGTGTATACATACCTATTATTATACTTTCGTAAAATTGATCATGTTGAACTAATTTGCAAACTATGCTAACATTATGATGTAAATTGCAATTAATTTACAAATATATAATATGTCACTGTGTTTTTAGAATACAATTTGTAACTTGATACGTTTCACAAGAAAAATATTTTAGCGAAGAGGGGATGAACTTCACGTAGTCCACCATGTATTACCCGATTCCCTTTAAACCGGTGCCAATGATAAAAATTTGCAACTCGATACTTTGTGGCCACAATAAATGTTTCAATGAGGGGAACCCACGTAATAATGATAATTATTCAAAACCAACTGGACATTCGTTATTCATGTGGTTGGATATAATATTATACAGAAGCATCTTTGTAACGTGAAAACTTTTCATTGGTTTTTTTTTCGGAATAGTTGTAAATGTACAAAATTGTTAAAAAATGCTAAAAACATTTAAGTAAAGATGTATTTTAAATCGTTGGAATAATATTATTTACCAATCAGTATAATATTTTGTGCGTATAAATATAATATGACCACCATGATAATGTAATGATATAATAATTGCACAAATTCGAATGTATTATAATATGACTATACATATAACTTAAAGGTGCGAAACTTAGACCATTAAAAATTAAAATACGGCTCATAGAGATTTTTACTTTTTGGTGGCCTAAATATATAGGTATTATATATATATGTGTGTGTGTGTGTGTGTGAGTTTATTACCGGTCCATTTTTATTTATTTTCTAAGCAACCATGAAAGTATATGATACCTACAACCTACACATTAATTTTGTGCTCATTTTTTCAACTAAATTTTGCTTGATAACACTTGGCTGGCGTATAATTTCAGTGGATTACCAAAATTATATTAGTATCTTGGCCTATTGATTTAAAAAGAATTTACAATTTAATTAAAGGAGAAAAACTATTACATTTCGTAATATCAATCGTATATAAAAGATCAATATCAAGAAATACATAGTTTTTCATTTTAATTTTGATAAAAGTTACATTGTTTGTTAAGCAAAAAATAAACCTATTACATTAATTTCATGTTATACACGAATTTACGAAAATCTAATTAGATAACTATGTACTCAGTCCGTCATATACCTATTATACCTATATACAAACAACTATTAGCTCACGTGTGTGTCAATCGAAAACAATTAAGTATATTTTGCATAATATGTTTACTTGTATAGTAAGAATTATGTTAAAATTCTGTATGTCTTATGAAATATGAAAATACAAAGTAAAAAGTCGGTTAAATGTAGAAAATTGAATTATAATATAAAATAATACTTATTTTTCAAGAATATGCCATTGCTATATACGAGGAGTGGCAATTATAAAACGAGAATTTGTGTTTAGCGCCTCAAGTGGGGTTATATTAATGCCATCATAATAAGCTAATCGTAAAGTTCATGAGATTATACAATTGTCTACCGAGTTTGATAGAGATCCGATTAATATTTTTTGCTTTACGAATTTTTAAAGTGAAGTGTGTATAGTTTGTGACGTCGCGCGTCGTCGGAAAATGTGTGACGTGAAAAAAGAGCAAAACGTGTTGCGATTATATTTTTGTGTAAAATCAGGTGAAAACCCGGCTGTAACCATTCAAAAATTAAAATACATGTTCAGGAATAAGTGTCTTATACAATCTCGCGTGTTCGAATGAGCTACACGCGTTTTACTGCTGGTCGTAAATCGGCGGAAGCCGACACGAGGTCAGGTGCCCCCAAAATCGTGCGCACTAGGCAAAACGTTGAGCGTTTGAGTGTGTTGGTGTGTTCTGATCATAGACTTATAGTGTATAGACCGCGCATCACACTCATTTTGTGCACGTATATAAAATCAGTGGCGTTATTTGGGGGAGGGGCAATATGGGGCATTTGCCCCACCCTAAGATTTGAGCCGACTAATTTTTGCGGGCCTGATTGATTTTTAAAGTCTATTGGAAAATTTTAAGGAGAACCGGCAAGGGTATACCTACATCGCGAAGAATGTGAAGAACTTTTTTTTTTGCTTATTAACGTTTTTAAATATTTATTATTTGTAAAGGGGCCGGTCAAAATTTTGCCCCCGCCTAGTAAAACCTGAAATGACGCCACTGTATAAAATTGCTAACGAGGTCTTTGAAAAAGTAAATTCAGAGGTTCTCTCTTTCGCACAAATGTCGGCATCAATATATTTTACTAATGCGCGGTCTATATATTGTAAGTCTATGGTTCTGATCGACGCCTAAGTATCCGAATGTTGTCGGCTGAATTCGGCATTAATAAAGAAATAATTCACCAGGTGTTACACGACCGGCATTAGCTAAAAATGGTTGGATCCTTCATCACGACTGTGAGCTGGCACACAGGGCGTTTGCAGTGCAGCAGTTTTTAACCAAGAAAAACATCTCCTACCCACCATACAGCCCTGATCTGGCTCCACTGGACTATTCTGGTTATTTTCAAAGTTGAAGAAACCAATGAATGGACACCGATATGAGGATTTGGAAGACATCCGAGGTACTGTGACGTCGGTATTGAAGACCTTAATTTCCGAAGACTTCTTGGGGTGCTTCCATAAAATATATGAACGATGGAGCAAGTGCATCAGATTCGGGAGAGTACTGTGAAGGTATGGGTGCATAAATTTGTTTAAATACATAAATAAATTATTAAAATTCTCGTTATTTAATTGTCACACCTCATACCAACTTAAGGCTGTTGAAAGCCATATATTATTCATTTATTTAGACCTAAAAGCTTGACAAAATATCGACTACATAGAATTTTCCGATTTAAAATCTAAAAATGTATTCAGATTTTGTAGGTTCTTTACTAGAGAATGTTAGAACAGAATTTTCATGTTTTTACTAAAATATTTCTAAAAAAGGGATTTAATTTTTAGAAATGTACTAATTTTCAAACCTTCATCATATGCAAATAAAATATAATATAAAAATGTATTCCCAAAATTCTCTAGTAAAAAATCTAAGTACATAATCTTAATATATTTTCATAATTAAAATCGGAGCATTGTAAGTACCTCTTTGTCGGGCTTTTTGGTCTTTAGATCTTTACATGCATCTTTTCAATTATTAATTATTATTACGCAATAATAAAAAATATTACCAACTATTTTAAAATGTATTTCATGGATAATATTTTTCAACTGTTAAATTTAAATTTTTTTTTTAAATGTTCATAATAATAAATAGTATATCAATTTAAATAAACATCAGATATTATTAATAAATATTAATAATTATAATTAATTAACAATTAATAATTATAAAATATAATTTATTAATTAAGTGTAAAGACCCAATTTCATTTTTATGTATATATATATATATATATATAGTACCTATAGGTAAACAGCTATATCCCTAAACCTTTATCCCTCATCTGTCGCTGTGTCCTTCCGTTTGTCTGTCTGATACGTTGTCATAGTAACTAGGGACATTTTTCATGTGACAATCAATTGTCCTTACATTTTGTTAGTCATAGTTAGTAAGGAAACAGAAACCCGGAAATTCAACACATTCGAAGAAATTGTTTTTCTTAATGTCCGTACGTTCACCTGTCTTTACAATTTGTGATAGTTTTTATATTTTAGATTTCTATACATAGGTAAGTAAGTATAATAGCTGGCTAAGCAAATTTTTAAAAACATTTTATGGTGTTAATTTTATTATGTTTATTCTTTATTGTTAAAATATGTTTATTAACCAGGAATTTAGCACGCTTACTAAGTGGGCTTTCTGAACTTGTTTATTAATATTTAGGTCGTTGGTTCTTCGATTACATATATATTATTATTATTGTATTAAAATAAATAATAATATAAAATTTAATTAAAAATATTAAATTCATTTAATTTAGATTAAAATAATATGTTAAAAAGGTATTAAAAATTGTTTTATCCTTAAAAGTCCTAAATAATGCAAAAGAAGAAACGAAATAAAATGTCAAGTTTGAAATCTCTGGTGTGCCATATGTGGATTAAATTTTATTTTAAAAAGCCTATGTCTCAAATCAGTGGCGTGCTCAGAATTTTTAAATAGGGAGAGGGATATTTTCCCAAAATTGATAAATCGCTACCTATATGAAAAAAAGTTATTTGAGTAAATTTTACTATGAATTCAATGCAATCCAATAATTGTTCGTTGCCGTATTGTTTTCTTCGTTTATTCATACACAATTATAATTTATTATACTAAGGAATGTAGTAAAATTAATCTATAATATATTTTTTTACGTTACATAATAAAACAAAATTAAAATAAAATAATATCCATAGATATTTTTATTTATTTTTATATTTTAGTTAAAATCCATAGAAAAAAAGGTGCACTTCGCTCGTTGGGTGTCAGTAGGAGTGGAAGCACTTCGCTTATTGTACTAGGATAATCTTGGTGAATGTATTGCATTACATAAAACGATAAAGCGGAGCTTCGGTGATAATATACATAAATCTCGATTTAACGAAATCGTCGGTTGCTGACCGTGGTTAAATTGTCTCCGGGTAGAAGTTGTAAAAATAAAGAAAAATTTTATGTGATGGAAAATAGGAGAGACCGCAGAATTCGAATACGGAGAGATGTAAGACGACCAATACTTATAATACAGTGCAGAATGACAAACGCAAAATACGAGAGGAACGATCTATTCAGGGAACCAAATGACGAGGTTCCCAAACTGATTAATTTTTGACTAAAAAAAGGAATATGACATTGCTGACGGACACGAAGAAGACGAAGAAGAACGAAATTGTATATTGGTCGTTTTTAGATAATTTTTCGGTAGTTTTTTCTACCGCCTTTATCAAAAACGCTAAAAAATTGAAAAATGCCCTTTTTAATGTACAAACTAGATGACATTGCATTTTCTACAGGAAAATGGGGTTACATGTACAGATTGGTTCATGACTTCTGGTTGAAAAGTTGTTCATGGAAAAAATAAAATAAACATCATTGTAAAACCACTAGCTTTCTCGCTCTGCTCAAAATCTAAAAAAACATGGGGGGGATATGACATCCCCCCCCCACCAACGGTGAGCACGCCCTTGTCTCAAAGGATAAAATATGTGTAAAATATATAAAGATTACAAACTTTTAGCATTCTCGTTATTGTAAACATATTATAGTTTAAAGATTTAAGTATTAAGTCTTTGGCGTAGGTTTCGTAAAATCTTTGATTGTAAATAGTATTTATAATCAATGGTAAAACGTTTCCACCCGTGGCTCGTCCCAACTCCCTCGTGGATTTTATTGGATGGACGCCCTCATAGCCGATTGATCGACGAAATTCGTCGGGACGTTTACAATATAATACGTATACGTACGACGAAATGCATCCACAACGCATGTTTATTGTTTATACCGTACAATATAATGTATTGCATCTGATATGTAAACAAACCGTTGTCGCTATGGCCGGGCTACATATACCGGGAATCGGCGCCATCAGATTAGGGAACAAAGCGCGGCGGTTGCTTAGCTCTGTGTGCGCGCCGCCGCCGCCGACGTAAAATGCAAATAACCCGTTGCAGCGACGGGTGGCTGTGTGCGGCGACGGATTTCGCCATTTCTCCCACCAATTGGCCGCCGCCGGCACACCACCAACGCGGCCGAGTCGAAATACACGGCGGTTCCACGCCCACACGCGTATTGCCTACGCAGTATTATACACGCTCCGAACCGAACCCGCGAAGCTCGCGTCGACAGAAACCACCACCGGCCACCACCAATTCCCACCGCCGTCATCCACAGTA
Organism: Pemphigus obesinymphae; assembly: GCA_025469235.1. Lineage (NCBI taxonomy): Eukaryota > Metazoa > Arthropoda > Insecta > Hemiptera > Aphididae > Pemphigus > Pemphigus obesinymphae. The sequence continues at coordinate 8,028 of JAIPRL010005633.1, forward strand.
GCGACACAGCGCGCGCGCGCTCAGTAAAAGCTGTCCGCCCGTTCGCGTCCGTCGTACGTTGCGCACGACTGCGTTCCTCCTCGTGCACCAGTACAATAATACTGCACCGCAAAGAATATTTTCCGCTCGTTTTCGTCCATCCGACCGTACCTATATCGCACATTAATCAATCACATTTTTCAATAGTACCTATTCCAAATAGTACCGCCAAGCACACAGCACGATACGTACTGCAGTCCGCACAGTGCGTCTCCAGAAATCGCCTGCTGCAGCAGACAGACACATATCGTTCATGACATCGTTTCAGACGAGGTGCGTTCGTTATAGTTTTAATCATTTACTTATAGTTAGCATATAGTTACCCATAGGAGCAAGTCCGTATCTGAAAATGATCTTCGTAGGAGGGTCAATATTATTTTGGTAGTTATTTCGTTTAGATATTCAATTTATTGTTAAAATTCTCTCGAGGAATCCGAACCGCCGCAGAACCCCCCCCCCCTCATATTTGGCCTTGCGTAGGAGAACCCGAACATTGGCTTCAGGAAAAGTGCACTGATTTATTATCGGGAGGTCAACTGTTTCTCCAGAGATAGGTTCGGTATTAGTAGGGTTAATAATTAATATCTGCAGTTATGACTTACCTACGTACCTATATAATGCCACATTTTTGTAAAATATACATTATTTATTAAATGCATTGATGTAGGATAAGCAAGGCATTATTAACTTTTAATTAATATTATTTCATTTTTAACATAAAAATAACTCTTTTTTTTTAATTAAAATATGAGAATAGTCTATGTTTAGGGTGTGCTCTAACTCAAAAAAAAATGTACTCGGCACACTCCGTATAGTTCTGCCTAATATGTATGGATAGATTGGCCAACTCTAAGTGATCTAGTTGATTATCCTATATAGAATTTAAATTAATGTACCTAATTAAATTTGTCTGCAACAGAACTTGTTTTAAAAATTAAATAATACGATAGGTAATATTAAAAAAACCAAATAATACATATACTATATCATATTATAGTGACATCAGACATGAAATTAATATTTTAGTAAATATATATATATGTTCTGCAATGGAAGGAGTGGATTTTACACTTCCCCATCATTTTATATTATGAGCGAATAACGTTGCGTTTTTTTGTCTGTATATACTTTTTTCAGTACCTAGAAGAAGTTGGACAGAAGTTTTAAAGTAAAGACCTTTTTTGATAGAGAATTCGTTCTAATTGGTACTTTAAAGAGGCTGTTTTTTCTTAGTAGTTTTCTAGTAAAGGAAAAATACCATTTATGACGGACAATTTTTCTGAATGGGAAAATAACAAATAAAGTTGTCATAGTTACTGATTTTTTTTCTAATATACTGAACCTAGTTCAAAATCGTTTTTTGAATGCAATAATTTATTTTTGCTTTCAAATTTAAAATAATAATATAATGCACTATATCCTATTCAAGGACCGATTTCCACCACTTGGATGACTTTTTTAAAATTAGTATTTTAAAAGAAATCATGGTAAACTTCTTCTATTATAGTATAGCGTTGGATATACTCACTATTATAATTTCACCGCATTAGAATCGTGGGCATTACTAGAGAATTTTCGACATGGTGATTATTATTTATTTCATATCTAATATCTACCCCTCGGTGGTGGGGTTGACTCACAAAAATAGGTATTATATTTTATAGTTCAGCCAATCAAGTAAATGACTAGTAAGTCAATTTGTTAATATTTTCTACTTATTGATTTCTCTACAACCGAAAAACAGTATTCAGTAGTGTCGCACACACCGTATCAAGAACATAACGTTCGAAACACGCATACGCATAGGTTTATATCTACATCATAATATTATATAGGGAATAAAAATATTACTCTATTAGATATAACCCAAAAATTCAATTTTTACAATAAATTAGACTTAGATTATATTTCAAAATAATAGTGACAAAATATTTATACAAGATAGGAGTTTTATTATGAATGTAATACAATCGTTTAGCATAGTCCATAGGCGCACATAGCATAGGTATATGTTTAGAGCTGTACTAGTTTATTATACTTTACAATTTATAAGTATTCCAAAGACAGCTTTTATATAAACCATAGATTATTATAATAATACAAAATATTCAAAGTTTACAATAGGTGTAGAACGCGGGTCCTTCGAGTTTCCCGAAAAAAACGCGATTTACGTGCGAACATGATTTTGTACAATTTGACTTTCTAATCGGCTCGTTTGAGTAAACCTGTAGTGTAAAATTTATCCACATAACTATTTATTTTCTATTCCCAAAATGGAATTCTATTTTCAATTGGAGCTTGTAATATAGGTACCTACCTACCGACACAGAATCAATAGAGAGAGTTTTTTTTAAAACGAGATTATTGCTTTTGAAAATCCCTTTATATTGAGACGTCGTAAACAAAAACTTCTACCAGCATTTTATTGAGTAACTAAAATTCGCGGCAAAATACGAAAAAATGCTAAATGTGCAATAAGACTATTTTTTAATAAGACTGGTTATTTATCAGTCGGTGTTTTGATGAAGATGATAACTTTGTTACTGAAATACGTATTTGCTGACAATAAAAAGTAAATTTTTGTGGATCGGGTTTTATTTTATTTATACAAGCCTATTTAATTACCCATATAGTATTTCTTGAATTTTTTTTATCAAAAATTGGCGATTTTACATATATATATATATATATATATAGGTATAATTAATACAAATTCACACTACATACCTAACAATAATATATTATAATATATAAAGCTGTATCTATATATTATGTAATAAAGGTTATAGTATAGTATAAATATGATAATATCAATGATGGACATGTGAAATCGGTACTAAATTTTAAAATATATAATACCTACCCACATATATAATAATATATTTATAAAATTTTATTAGGTCTCATAACTCCACAATAGTTTTACTCACCACCGACACTGCTTTCTATCTTTCTTTATCCTGCAGGATTGCTTCACTACAATATTTTACACTAATCGTAATTTATTTCATATCAATTTAAACCTGTTTATACCTCTTGGTATTCTCCCAACTGGTAGATAAATATTCTATAGCCATCCTCATGTTCGATGTTTCACTCATTTGCATAGTGTGTCCAGATATATAATAATTATTAATAAAACATATATAAATTTATATAAAAACAATAGTAACTAAAAATGACTAGTTTACATGAACATACATTTACTGGTGTCAGTAATGATTAATAACTATTATAATAATATTATATTATATGTTTTTCATATTAAATAATATATTAATACTATATATATATATATATAGTAGATATATGTAGATATATATGTATATATCTTTACACAATAAGCATTAGTCATTACTAATTAAATTGGCGCCAGTAAAACATGCTCACGGTGTAAATTTAACATTATATCAATTCGAATATATGTACTTATAAGTTGCAATAACAAAATGTGCGACTATATTTGGGAAGAAACTCGTGCATTTATTATTATTGTAATTTTAAGTCGATGTTTTTCAATTTTAATTTATATTTTTACTCCATAAAAATTTCTCATATTGGAAAATTTCGGGAAGTCTGTCTGTTTGGTCTACTTGTACACGAAAATTATACTCGATAATACAGTAGGTACAATAATGTTTTAAATTTCAGTTTGAAACATTCCACACGGACGCGCATGTTTGTGACACTCTTCATAATATTATGACGCGTACCTATCTACTCGTAAAATATATTATGTTCATTTATTTAATGTACACACATTATATATGGTTTATCTTTTTATTTAAACCGAAATTTATCCACACGTATTGTTGTATACACCGTATATTATGCCTTGTACAATGTTAATGTGTCATAAATTTAAGACAAAACAAATAATTTAAGTAAAAAATAATAATAACGACTAATTTGAAAATAAAGAAAACAGGGCCGATTTCGTTAAAATCTAAATGCCTTGACCCGGTCTTCAAATGTTCAAAATGAGTGATATGACTGCACTTTCGAAATGGGCGCCACGCGTTTTATATAATATACGAAGGCGTCTATATAATATTATGCTTTTATCCCACACAATTAATAATAATAACATACAAAAACCATTATATTATATATTATAAGAAAACGGCCTTTCTGTGCCGTTTTTTTTTTTTTTTTTTTTTTTTTTGCTGTCTTACCGTCTTCCACTTTTTCGAATCCAAATTTAACCGCTGCTGACTCAGCCGTCCATGGACCCGTGCCAACACTAGGAATAGCATTTGATATATTTTTTTTATATCGCTTCCTTCAATGAACTCGTATAAAAATAAAAAATAAAACAAAAAAATAATAATACTCGGCACGCGCTCTTAGTTTCCCAACGATAAACCCAATTGGACATGGAAACTATGCCAAGCACATCGGACGTGGGTGTTACTTTAGTTATAAAATATTCCTCCCTGCACCCCCTTCTTATACTGTAGTAAATATCTATGTATGTGATCACTTCCGCCGAAGGCACACTGTAAAAAAATAATCGACATGAAATGCTATCAAATTTTATCATTTGCAGTAGGTACCTATATTAATAAATTATTTTATTATAAGTATTTGAAAATCGTCGATTTGATCGACAATGTTTCAAAAAATCATTTAAATGTATTTTATAAAATGCAATATTATGTAATATTATGTAATGTTATATTATGTAATATTAGTTAGGTATTACACTACATATATACACACGGGACAAATGACAATGTTATAAAATGTATGTATCATTTTGATTCCACGAGTAGATATAGGTACATTTTTTTTTTATAGAGAATTTATTTGTAGATTTTTATTTGTCAATTATTATTCATTTTCTAAATCACTAATTCAATGTGTGTATTGTGTATATTATAATTTATATTATACATTATAGGACATATAGGTATACCTACCTCTCATCCGAAATATTAATTTATTGTATAAGTATATTAAAGTATGAATTATTCATTTAAGTCGATTAAAAGTGTAAATTATACAAATTAAAGCGTACATACACAATATACTTATTTCTACATATATTTGAAAAATTTGGGAGACAGCTACTAACTAAAAAAAATAAAAAATTCTAAATTATTCTACCCACATCTAAAAACGTTATAAAAATCGAACGGTAAAACACGTAGGAGTTTTCGTTCTTTTTAAATAGGTAATCACTTTTTTCTTGTGTTACACAAGCAGTCGAATAACTATCAATTATTATTATCACCATTACAGGTGCGTGTATCGTTGTAAATAATTCTAAAACACTCTAATAAATTATAATATAGGTACATATATAGGCTTATACGTATAATTTTAGACGTTATAATATAGGCATTTATATACTGTTTATCGTGATTAGTAATTCTTCGGCGAACGACATAATTTTATAATATAAATTGATTTCTATTATGTTATTATTTTAAGGTGTACATATAGGTATATAATATACTCAATAGCTAATGACAAATACCTATGTCTATATTGTCTAATGTTGTTATACATGTAAAATATCTTTTTAAACTAACCATTTGTATTTCCCAAATGGTGCAAATTAATTTCGAAAAAAGTTCCTATTTATTGTCGTTCGAAATGTTTTAGTATTTTATACTACTTTGAGTGCATATTAAATTTACCGTACGTGTTCGGGATAATCAATCAGAAATCCGTATTGCGCACATTCAAGAAACAAAAGCAGTCGTGAATTTTACTGACGAGTATAAATAAATATGATTTATGCATAAGTATGTACTACCTATATATAAATCATTAGTACGAAAAAACTTTAAAATATTTTCCAATCGATCATATTGGATATCGTGAATTTTTTTTCTGTATACCGCACACTGCAATAATTGCTTGAAATCTGTAGCTACATTGCATCACGCGGTATTTATTTATATAAACGCCTTCGTCTGCAGATCGGTTACTGATATCGGTTGAGTTAAATATTTGCCACGGAAACCAGAATATGATTTGCACCGCAATAGTTCCAATATATAAACGAATTATAATATATTATAGTTATAAAGCAGAGAAGTTGTAGGTACCTATCTAAAGGATTTTCATCGTAAGACGTAATATTTATTTGTGAGCTCATGAAATTATGTACGAGGTTCTTTTTTTTTGTGATTAATGAGTATACGTTTAATCATTTTCATATTTTTCGAAAATTATTCGAAAACAGTCGAAATTTTCATCTTTAAGATTCTGAGGACTATATTGGTTTTTTATTTTTGCTATGATTTGTTCTTATTTCATTTTTAATTTTTTTATGTATGTATTCCAACGTTTTTTAGGAGTCTAGTAAAAGTTTTCGGGTAAAAAGTTTTCTGGAGGAAAATTGGTTTTAGTTGGTACCTACTTTGAAGAGGTCATTTTTTATTTATTAGAATTATTGCTTTCAAATTTAATACATCCAACATCAGTATATGCTATGCTGATGACCGAAGTGCTTCCACCCCTACTGACCGACTTTTTGTTAAATTTGTTTACCAAAAAAGGTATTAATTAAAGTGTCATTATATTATAGCACTAAATAATAAAAAAAATAATGTGTGAATTTTTTTTAAAAAGTGTAAATTATTAATTACAAAATACAATAGAACAAATACTTCATTTAAATATAACGTTTATAATATTTTTTTTTTTACATTTGCCGTATGTTTTTGTGATTTTTGCATATTTCATTAATAATTGTACAATTATTGTAGCTCTCATTATTACTTATCTGTATAAATATTGCAGTATATTATAATGTATGTATATTGAAATAATATTGTATTATTATAGTATTACATTAAATTTGTTCCAAGATATATGACCTTGTTTTCCTCATCAATAGTATATCCTATGTTCTTTAATCTTTATGACAACAGGAGTAGGTATAATATTATTAGCGTTAATAATAATAATAATAAATGTATTAATAATGAAATATTATTAGCGTGTGAGCGGTTATCATGTCAGTATACACAGGACCAAAAATTTTATTTCTCAAACCATTTAAATATATTATACCTATTATACTCAAAATTATATAAAACAAATTAATTCACTATATACCTAGTCTTTTACATATAGGAATATTCAAATTCCTATTAGTATAATATACCAAGAACTATTCAGTATATGAATTTAAAAATGATAAAGGATTAAAAACAGAAAATCGGAAAACGATATAATACATATAATATTGTAAATAATTATATAACTAATATGCGTATGTAATAATGTATTTATACATGTTTATATGGATATATTTGGGGCGTACAAAATCAGATGTCTTCTAATCCTCGGTTCTGCAGCTACCTATAGTAAGTTATAACATCGAACAAGTTTTAGGATAAAAATAATACAATAATAATAATTTACAACATCGCATTTTATTGTTCTCTTGCCTCTTGACATGTATGTTTCATAGGTAATAGAAGGATAAAGAAGTTATAATATGTAGGTAGTGTTCATATGTAATATGGTATAAAGTAGGTATATAATCTGTTTATGAAATATTAATTTTTGACTTGGCTAATCTATATGTTTAGGCGTTATAAAGGTCATTTTTTCTAGTATATTGAAGGATGTTGTTGACTGTGTAGGTAATATTATTTTGTGACCTACCAAATAAGTATTACGAGAATAGTAAATATTGTAAACTGTAGCAAATATGTGCAGTAATAAAAAATGTAAAGCTTTAATATATTCGTATTATAATATATTTATAGCTCAGATATGTTTCTCAAGTTTTCTCAAATTTCAAAATTGATGTTTTGGTCATAATTTTGTATACAATTATTTATTTTGTACACAATTCAATTTATATGCAAAAACAGATGTTTATATAATATTATATTGACAACAAATGTTCATAATAATTATATTATTATAAAAAAATTAAAACCAATCGTGGTCACTGGTCATTGCACTATAAATTACATATAATTATTTTTATTACTATACTCGTAATTATTGACAGTACAAACCATAAAATATGTTCTATATAATAGTTAAAAGTTGTTTGCAGACATTTCAAAAATAAAATTTCATAATCAAAAAATTGATCAACCTTAAAATCGTCTGCTTTGTGTTGTTAATTATAATATGTGCAATTATTATTATTATATTATTTATTTGTAATCAGAATAACAAGCACATGGCGAGCTTATAACGAATCGGTATACCGATAATGTAGTATATTATTATATTGTCAATTGAGTTGAAATTTCAAAGAAGGCTGTCGAGTGTCACATTCAAGTAGAATTTAATGGTTATTGCGACTGTCAAGAAACAGTTACTATACATACAACCGTTAACTTTACATTTTTAATAACGTATTGTTCCGAAGGAAGTTGAATAAATTTTTCTCGTTTCGCTATAGGCGTGGGTGATACTAAAATAAGTATATACTACGCGCCTATATATATTCGTGTGCCTATTTATTTTTTTTTATAATACTACGCTTATGTAAACTTTATCATAACATACTCAATTGGCGATCCCGTTTGTTGTATAATATATATTGATGAAAACTATAAAACAAAGTTTAATCGATATATATATAGCGTGTTGATGTGTGATTAACGCAGAAGGCCATGCTAGTCTCATTAAACGTATGGTATATTATAATAAAAAAGTCTAAAGTGTGTATAAAAAACACATATAACCACGATATTCTCGATTGGATGAAGGGTCTAAGGGATATTATACTATATAAGTAAACGAAAAAGGGTCGGGTTATTTAGACGTGTAAAAAGATGATGGGAAGAAGGGTTGTTTTCGAAAATAATCCATAAACAGTACTTTTATCACGTCGATTATTTCCATCACTCGCTGGTATTAAACATAATAATATTATAGTATATAGGTACTCGAGTATTACCTATACACATTGCGTGGAAAATGTGACTTAGGGCGGCGGTGACAGTTAGTCTTAGACAGTCGTCTCACTTTTGTTTATCAGTGATGATGATTGATAAATTATCATGTAAATAATAATTATTACGCGGATGCACGTTATATATGTATCAATATATTATAAAATATGGTTTCTTTAAAGTTAAAAAGAATATAAACTAAACACAACAAACATTAAACAGTTTAAACTATTTCTTAACACTGTTCTGTACAATATGTTTTACACATTCGATATACATATACGCCCTTAGTCTGTTGAAGAGGGTGATGTATAACATCAAATATGTATGTACATAATATTATATATATATAGAATGATATACTATATAATATCATCCCGCATGTATTATTATAGCATAAATAGGGATCGCGTGTCGACCACCTGTTGCTCCGGCAGTGGTTGCGTATGAGCGCACATGGGTGACGGGGTTCGCGACAGCATTTAAAAGGATTCAAAGTCAACTATATACCCATAACATTGGCACGCACACATGTAGGACGAGATGGACATATCTGCTCTTCTGCTAGTTGATATTTCATTTAGAATTATAGATTTTAAACAAATTTATTGCTACAGATTTTCAATATATATTAAGTATAGAATTTATATTGTAACTGTTAAAATAATTTAACCATTTTTTTTTTGGGGGGAGGAAGGAGGGGCAGGGTTAAATGTAGAGATAATTTTAAAGATTTCGAAAATTAATGTTAGTTTTTAAATAAACGGTTTTAAGAATTTTACTTTTTTTTCGCTTTAATAATATGTTCATAATATATTATACTGCAGTACACTTAAAGGTATATATAGGTATCTGTGTAATGACAATGCAGTTATGGTTACGATACCAAATTACTATGCACATACACATACGTATGTCCTGTATGTGCGCATATTATACAGGACGATAAAAAAACACAAACGTATAAAGAGGAGGCGGGGAAGGCGCGAAGATTCGAAAATATAAAATCGGGCGCGGGTAGTGGGTTTCGGCAGCGGATCGACCTTGTCCGCCGTAGTCGACGTCAGTGAAAACACACGCGTGCGGGCACCGCGCGCGTTCTCGATCTCAAGGTCGAAGTCGTGGCGACGACACTCCCCTGTGGGACAGGCCCGTTTAGAGCAGCAGCTGGTGACGACGGCATCGCACATTTTGCGAGACGGCCGTAAACGGTCGGCCTTACGTCATTGCCGAGTACGGCGGCAGCGGCGGCGGCGGCGGCGGCCACTCTTCTCCTTATTTGGTAGCGGTCACACGTATACACACACTGTACACCAGTAGGTACTCGCAATAATATTGTACGTACGCACGTGCAGTATAATATGTGTCCTTTCCGCAGAAAAAATAAAAAAAAAACTCTTACAATAGTCGACCGACATAAAAAAAAAAAACGCGTTTGCTCGATATTAACTTCATTTTTTTTTTTTTTATTTCTGGAAAAAAACTTTCCACAAAACAATGGAGTTTGTCCCATATTTAAGTATATACAAGATATCGCAGTATAGACATATATACTATAGTACATAACATAGCACTATATACAACCATATATAATATACGTAGTTTATCCGTTTACCATATCCGCGGTAATGTGCGACAAATTTTGATGTTGTTTAAGTTAAAATACGAATAAATACTCACTCTACACCTGTATAGGTATACTGTATGTAATAATTATACGCACAAATATAAAAAAATATATACGCCCAATATGTAAAACATTGCATTTTGAGATTTTGTATGATATATTGAAATGTAAAATGTGTCAAATACAGTGATCACGCGATAACGAAAAATTGAACTGACACTGCAGGACTACTTATAAAATACCTTTAAAACGTATTTATATATACATTATAAAATTGTTAAATTGAATTTTTTTTTTTTTTTTTTAATTGCCTATACATAGAACCTATTAAAAATCGGGCATACGACGTGAGAATAATATTATTGAGGGAATGATATCATCGTGACCTTTTTGTGAAATATATTGTCTAAGGAAATGGTTATAACTATTTAAAAAAATCCAAAAACACTGTGACTTATAATACATAATATATACCTATACATACATGTCTACACGTTTTTGTTGTCGCGTTATTACTTATTGCTGTGTATTATCAGTATAATAATTACACAAACTGTATATAAATACCTATATAATTAATTCAGAATTCGCGACAAACGATTTATCATTGAAAACGACTTTCGCGAACACTGATTACTATTAAAACGAGAACTGAGAAGACGAGCAAAACTTCAAATCGCCGTTTTAATTGCATATCGTTATTAATGGTTGTACAGGAACTTAAATTTCTCCTAAGTCTATATATCCGCGTTGGCGTTGCAGGACTACTCCCGCTTTACACTATTATCATTTATAATGTATTACGACCATTTGTACTATGCCGACGACCACGGTTCCTTTTATGTCCTCACCCGTCAAAAACTATACAGTGGGCAACTATCTATGTACAGGATCACAGAAGCCTCTGGAGTTCTTCTTTTGTTAAATATATCAACATCTGTCGCGTGATCAATCACCCAACGGAATTTCAAAAAACGTAATCAATGCCAAATGCACTAGCTTTTTATAATATTTACTATTTAGTATATATAGGTATTATGTAATATATATATATATTATATATTTATATTGTTAATCGTCGTCGGTATTTTACTTACGCGATGCGTATACATATAGTGTTTACTATTTATTATCGCCGAGTCATTTTCAAACAATGGCCATTTACATAATTTAAAACTACCTACTATTATATTTATACCTATATATAGGTATTATATTATTTTCTTCCTAGTGATTTTTTTTTCTTTTTTAACGGACCATTAAAGTCAACGAGAGCCCGCGGACTTAACGTTATTATTTTTTTTCGTTATAACGTTTTCAAGTCCTGCTGAGAACACACCCTTCGAAAAACTCTCCTATTCGTTCCACGTGTTAAAATATATCGTATTACACTAGGAGGTATATTACAAGTATGAATACAAAACCAAAACAAAGATAGAAAAAAAAAACAATAAAACGTTACGAACGCTGCAGAGTTTAATCACTGGATTACGTCCAAAATATCACGTATGAAGGATATACGAACCCACAACACCATAAACGAAGTGAAGGTATCAATGTGTGTGTGTTTTTACATTTTTTGATCATATTAGGCAAAAAGGTCAGATGTTTTAGAATGTCTATGCACACATCAATGACAATAAAATTATGTACCTACCTAGTTAACAGCCACAAGGTATCTGCCATATTATTTTAAATTGTGTTTTTATGGATTTGATCAATAAAATTACATATTGATAACATATGTATCGTCGTAGGTATCGAAAGAAATTTGTTTATCGATAAGTAATTGGTACGATGTATGATCTATACTATAATAATAAGTGTTATTATAAGTTACAAAAATGACTAGGTAATCGTTAATTTATATTTATAATCGCTTGTTTATGAACATCCAACGGTCAGAACTTGTAATATCCTTTTGGTATAATTAAAAATTGTTTAGATATTCCATTCGCCCGTTGTTTGTTAATATAAATCGTACAAATATAACCGTCTAAAATAATTGTGCTTAATAATAACAAAGTATTTGTATGTACAATGTACAATAACAATATACGCTAATAAAAGTAATTGCGTTTATGGGAATATTTTACTGAAAATTTCACCATGATTTTGTCGCGTTGATGCGATGATGAGTCCTCAATCTATATATTTATCTATTAAACACATATTGCAAAATAATAAGCTATTGGATGAAGGCCAGTTTTTCATTCATATGCAATCTTCCTAGTTACCTATACTATGACAAGAAGAAACAAAAAAATACACACATGTCAAAATGTAAAACTAAAAACTAGACTGAATATGACGAATCCTATTTTTCTACCATGAAGTATTTTTATTTATAGACATTAGATATGTAAACAAATATAGCGAATTAATAATAGGTTTATAATTTCTTTCGTTAATTATTTATTGTTTTATTAAACGCAAATTCATTTTTAATATAATAAATTGTTTTTTAATTTGATTAAATTAGTTTTAAATTTAAATTACCAAGTCTACGTACTTTTATTGAATTTGTTTTTAAATTTCTACATACAAATTGTATACAAATCAATATACCACATTTAGTATACATTATAGGTCAGCTGTTTTTGCATATTTCATATTATATACTATTTTTATATATTTAAAATGTATTCCGTCCTATATATTATAATAGATTACCTTGTAAAACCGTTTTCGAATTACTAAAGTGAATAGTGATATATATATAATATATAGTTTAATTTATTAAAATTAAATCGATTATAATGATACAATAAGACTTACAGGCTATAATAACTTTATACATTATTTTTTAGACGTTATTATTATTAGAATATATTTTAAACTCGTCTTAATGTGTTCATACTAATCATATCATTTATTCAATTTAATTTAACAAAAATATTTTTACCCTATTTATTTTTGAACTAACCTCAGAAACTGAGCACTTTACTTTTAAATATATATTATATTTTTTACTGTACACGCAGTATTTATTGAAAACACATTCAACAACATTCTCACGTGTTTTAATTTTTATCATACGTGCGGACATGCATTTTGAATAACAGTAGTGCTTTTAAATGTTTCAGGACCTAGAACAATGTATAACAGACAAAATCAAAATCAAGGCGAAGCAAGACTCGGTAAGTGCATAATCTAATAATTAGATTAGTCACGTTTTTATCTGTAGCTATGGACAATATTGTTAGTCATAATGTAAAAAATTCCATAAAAGTATACTTGAGAAGGAACCAAATCTGTGCGCGTTGGATGCACTTATTATTAATCATCAAACTATATATCAAATAAGTTTATATTATACATTTAGGTACATTAACTGCGGATCTAAGAATGTTTGATATGTCCGTATACGGATTTTCATAATTCGAGTATAACTAAAAGCTATACAACGATATAGATACAATCGTTATTTGTGGTGGTCTGTTAATAATAATTTATAATGGAATAATTTTTTCCGTTCGTAAAAAAACATTAAATAATATAGGTGTTAATGTGTGTAAATAAAATGTCTTGGTTCTCCTATATAGCATTCTAGGTGTAGGTATATATAAAAATATATAAATCGTGTTTCATTTCCAACTGCTATTTTTATAACGTTACAATTTGTTTGAACGTTGACACATTTCGGCTGTCTGGACCATAGGCGAATACTATTAAAAATAGAAACCTGAACTAACATTTACATAAGGACATTTCACCTTCACAATTGTTATTTTTTTCTAAACGGCCACCTATAAAAACAAAAAATATAACATACCTACCTAATGTAAAGCTATAAAACTGACTATGATGGACATAATAATATCCTTATATTATCATTTTATATATTACTAACTGCTGAATTACCCGGCTTGACTTTGCCCATGAACAATTTTGCCCGGTATGAAAGAGGGAAAAGGGTTAAGGTGTGATATGTAATATTATCAAATATAATAAATAGTTATAGATGAGTTTAGTGTTAGTTATTCGTTTTTAAATTAAATCCAATATTCGACAATAATTAATATATATAACTATATTCTATAGATGCAATCAACAATAATATATGAAAAAAAATTTGTTCAACGCCACTTATCGGATGTGGTTTAAACTACTCTCTAAATCTTCCTGATATCTCTAAAAACAATTTCTGAAATTTTCGTCAAGATGGGTCGAGTAGTTTTTAGGTCTATAAACCACAACCATACACGTTGCCTTATATATATATGACATTTACCATCATTATCTAATTTTCCTGAAACACAAAAATCTACTCTATTTTCGGTAATCTGCCGGCTATTTGGTCCCACCGGATTATCCAGTCGAATAGTCCTGTATACTTTTCCAGTTATTCCGATCAGAATGCTCCGGAGGCTCATTGAGCTGTCTATATACAAGTCGCCAACTGGTTATTTAATGTACGTTATTTAATCTTTGATCAGTTAAGCAAATTAGACGTGTTAATGCTATCTATAATTGAATCAATCGTGTTGTAAATTTAATCTCACTAAAATATAATGCATGTTTTTAAGTTCCACGGACTATAAAATATTCTTAGTATAACACCTTGACCCCGTCATGTTTAATAAGCTCCGTGTAAACGTTACAAAGTATAATGTGTTCAAACTCGACTGTTTATTATTTAGAACTATTACTGGACGACTTGCAATCTACTCTTCCGCGTAAAAACCATGGGCTCAGTAACACTTCATCTACCGGGTACAGAGAAGTTACAAAAAGTACATCAAGGACGATCGGTAACGGTGAAACGGAGACCAATAAGGAATATGAAATCCAATACCTCAATCCCGCTAACAAATCCACTGTGCTCAGTGAACGATTACCCGATCTTCAATCAGTCGACTTGCTGGTGAGTAATCAATAATCATTTATGTTAATGAATACTTGATCAAGTTATAGTATACCAATGTAATACATTGGTTTATTAACATTTCAGCGACGTTCAAATAGTGGTAGAAACGCTGCAGGTTACGAAACAGTGTCGTCATATCAGTATAATAAATCAACAGAAAGTACGCTGTTATCATTCTTTGACCCCATTTAAAATAATTTTGTTACAAATAATGTGTTTTAGGCAAAGACTCAGTAATGCCCAGACATGAAGTGAATGGTGTCAACATGAGACAAAGTATTTCCGAACTCGATTCGTTACTAGATGATTTGAATCACGCTCAGAGAGTTGGATTTTCAAACTCCGGAGTCAATAGACATGAAATAACAACTACTGAATCAAAAATGTACGTTATATTGTTGTATTTTATTATAATATACTTTGCAAACGATGTACCAACTTAATTATATTACCTATATTGAACCATTCACAGTGAACCACTAAGGAGTAGTACACCATATAAACAGTATAGCAAACATGAAGAACACAGGTACGGAAGTTTAAACAGGTCGAAAGTACCAGGGACCAATGAAGTAATTTCCACCTACGAATCATCAACAACAAATGGGGAACCTTTAGGTTAGTATTACGATTTCTGGTCGCAAAACCATACATTAGTTATTTATTGCCATGATGGGCCTACTCATGAACGTTTCTGTCACAATAACAGATTTGGTCGACGGGCCACACAGTTACAGTAAACTACTTCAAACCCAAACACCTGGCACTTATCAGACTTCGATATATTCAAAAGAGACTACGAAGAAAATAATACCGGGCACCACAACTTATTCAACGTACCAAAAATTCGGCTCACCCACAACGGAGCCGGGTCAGTCCAAGGTGTACAACTATTCGGAAGAGTATCGAACCGACAGCAGGAATCGTTCTATGAGAGAATTGCCACCGTCTCCCCGATCGCATAGATCATCGTCACCACGCTCTCCGTCACCGCATCGTTCACCGTCGCCTATGTCTTTTGCCCAACCACCGGAACCCAGAAACAATTACTCGGCCAGTCACACCTATACAAATAGAGCGGTGACGCCACAGCCGGTCCAAAAGTTCAGTCCGTCCGATCCAAGCAGAATCAAGTGAGTATTGCAATTCAATGTATGTTTCAAAAATATTTTTTCGCGGGATTGTAACGAGTGTGTGTATGTCGCAGCGAAGAGGTGACCTGGGTCGCCCACGCCACGCCCCCTGTAACCCGTCGTTTCCCTGTGCAGAGGTTAGTAAGCGTTTCGGAGGTTAATATATTATATTATATTATATTGTGATCGTATACGTGAGGTTCATTATTGTGTTCGGGGCAATGTGACGTGAACGCGTTAATACAATATTTCAAATAAAATCGATTATTATTAATTATTATTGATTTTCTTATTATAGTGTGGACAATACTTTTACTACGCCTCCCGGCCAAACTGTTTTCTCGTATAAGTATTCAAGTGAGACCCGAGAGAACACCAAGCAGTATGGAGGGCAACCGAATGGGTACCAGAAACCCGTACATCAAGAACAGTTGCCGCTACGGCATTCGCCGTTCCCCAGGGATGAGGCCGATACACCCGGGCTTCAGAATCCGCCGAAACGGTTAGACGACTTAATGGCATCATTCGGTGATAGGACAGATTACACCAACTACCACAGTAACAGAGAGTACCATACAAATGTTAAGGACGTAGGATATCAATCCAAATCTAGGGATTATGACAACAATAAGGCCGAATACACGATTCCGATAAAAAAGTCGCATCCTGAAAATCCTACCTCTGAAAATAAAGGCTTGCTCGAGAAACCAACAGAAATCAAAGAAACTGAAGTGATTCAGTCGGTCGCTGGACCAGCAGTTTTCTATCCACCTGGGTCGACAACATTTGTGAAAAAAGAAGAAGTTATGCAACAGGTACGTCATGGTTTTTATAATATATGTATACTAATCATTAATATAATAATATATAATATTATGTTATCATATAATATATTACATTGTGTAATCATTTGTTACGTTCTGTATAGCAAGGGCAATATGGTCGTGGACAAATGAAGGCCAAAGGAAAAGGAATGTACAAATACAAAAGCAAGAGCAAATCAAAGGAAAAACAAAGTTCTGGAGCAACAATGGTACCGGTATGTTTACCGATGTGCTGTGCCATGCCATGTGTTATTATGTAACTTAAGATATTATAATTAAGTAACTTCACTAATTTAATTACCTATATACCATTGATTATAAATACTATTATTTCAATATTATTATAATATGTGCCAATAATCAATGCCTATACCTACCTACTCGACATGAATAATAAAACAGAAAGAAAACTAAGATGATCAACCAAAGTTTTTCCTGAAGACTAAAAGCATACATTTGTTTGCATTACAATTCACAAACATTTTAACTTTCAAAGGAAAAACTTTACACAATATGTTATGTATTACATATTTTAAAAGTAGTTATATTACTTAAAGTTATACTGCACATTTGTAATTATATTTTTAATGTATTTATCAATCTGGAATTGTATTATTTGAATGTTGAATGTATTTTTTTACTGAATGAATTTCAAAAAAATATTTATTTATTAATACTAATTTACCAATATCTATATGTTATAAAGTATACACTATATATTATATATTATACAAATATACAACTAACATTGTTGTAAGCTAATTTTACTCTTATTCAATTACCTATGTATTACATTATTATCATAACCACAGATAACACAACGGATTATTAATATTATACAGTATATCTCCAATGAATAAATACATAATTATCTTTTTAATTGGTGTTGCAAAAAAATTACAAATGTATACACTTATCAATGTATAATATAGGTACATCATTTTATGTTTAATAACTTCAAATAATTATTGAAATTAATTAGCCTATATGTGAATAGACCTATAAATAATTTCTGTAATAATGAATTATCGACCTATTTATTTTTTAACCATTGATTTTAAAATAATTATAAAATAGGTATACCTACCTACGTAAAACCACAATCGACCTGCAAATACGTTTCAGTATTCCAACAAACCACGAACGATGTTATGCGAATATACTCGATTCGTGGTTTTATTAAAATTTTAAAATAGTAGGTACCTACATATTTATGTGACTTAACAATAATATTAATAGTATATTTTAGCAAACACTAATTTTTTATGTTTCTAACATTAGATGAAAAATACCTATGTATTTTTGTAATACCTATATAGTTTAGCGTGTAAAATATAATTATGATGACTTGAATACATTTGTTTGAATTATATTTTGATAAATCTTTCAGTTGTTTTGCGCGCACAATTAGTACCTAAAAATTAATTTATACTGTTGTCGAATATGTTAAAACTATTGATGTTGAATAATTATTGTTATATTATACATAATAATACGAATTAAAATCATTTTTTGTTTTTTTTTTTATTTTTTTTTTATAAAACCTGATGTAAGCATGATTTTATAAAAATTATATTAAAATGGTTTTTAACTAATCAATATGTACAGTGTACACTCTAATTATTAGAGTCTAATACATCTACCTACAGACTACAGTACAATTATATGTTGACATTTGATTAAAATGTAAACTTACTCATAGACATATTTTATATTTGTATGCCTATTAAGGGTCATACACGTTTCTCAGTGTTAAAAAGAATCTATTTTTTTCTTACATATTTTTAAAAGTAAATCTTTTAGAAATATTTTAAGCCCACAACAAATCCAGTATCAAAATTATTGACATACGTATACCTATTTGAACAAAATATCTAGTCTCATTGCTCGATCGTGCCAACCATGCACGTATATAAAATGTTCTAATTTAATAAAAAAATTTGAAATAATTATTTTAGCTAAAATGTGTGTACATAGTAAAGATTCTCATCTATCACATTCTTTTAAGACTTTTAATCTATGATAACTAGGAGAGAAATTGTATCTAAATGGCTATAACGTGTTTTTATGCCGTTAAAACCCATATATTAATACTTTAAATATGTATTTCTCAAAATGCTGTTTTTTAAGGTGCTGGGCGTGATGACTGCCAAACCAATCGTCCGATTTCCTAAATTTTTTGAATGCACATTCTTAATTCGATTTTTAATTGACCTACGAAAAATGTTTTTGATAACTTTAACCGTTTTTAAATTGAACCATTTTACCATTTCATTGGGACTATTTAAGACTATAACATTTAAAAGTATTATAAAAAACAACGTTATACCTAATATTTACATGTTTAGATGTCAATAAAATAAGCCATTTAATAGTCCTTACCCTGAAATGATTTGTAATTTTTTAAATGTTACATCAACAATGATAAGACTGTATATCACTTTGAAACATCTTATATTAGGTTTATACAATCTAAGACCGTGGGTTTTAATAAGAATATTAGCATTGATTATAAATTACTATATAGATTGGCCACCGGCATACAAAATTGTACGCGCCGGCTATTCACCGATAGAGTGCGTTAATAATATGAATTGAGTATAATAATATGTTATATTTTGACGGTCCATCTTTGATATTTTGGACTACGAAACGATAATAAACGGGTTTTCGTCGCCCGACAAGCATCCGTGCACGACACAGCCGCCTGTCATTGTCCAATACGAATAAACAATTTTGAATCGTTATCGTAATTTGTTGACATTTGACAATATTATTATTTTTATTACTCGATGCGACGATGCGACGTTGCGGTCGCATCGAAACGGTCTCGTTTTACAAGTAGGTACACAGATATACCTAAAATACGTATTTTTTTTTTTAATTGGACAGTTTTAATTAATCTAAAAACATTTAAATGTATAGGTGATTATTTTTAACATCCTATAGGTGTTGGAATTAAACAATACATAATTAACATTAAAAATACAAAAATGCTTATAGGTATAAATTTTTTAGGTCAAGATTTTACTTGCGTTCACAATATTGACTATTGACATTTAATTTAATCTTATAATAAAATTAAAATAAAAAAAATCTGCTTTTTTAGTGTTGTAATAGAATAGTTAAGAATATATATATATATAATATAGTGGCGTAGGTATTTACGGAGAGGGGATCCAGGAGTACTGAAAAAGAACCAACAAATATTAAATTTGAAAACTTAAATACCTAAACATCATTTTTGTAGATAGAACTTTTTTTTTAAACTAATAATTGGAAATAGGGTTTGATGACTTAAAAAATTTATAATTTTGAATAAAACATTTTGGATTAAAATTTAATTTTGTAATTTTAAGTTATAAGTATAATAGAAGAAAAATTGGGCAGAACGGTAGTGGCCCCCGCAGGTTTTTCAATTTAGGTAGACACAAAAAAAAGGTATTCAAAATTATATAAGTGTAGATACCTATACCAAATGAATAAATAGATTTTTCTCTACTGAGGTCATTTTTTATTAGTGTGAGAATGAATTTATATAACCATAGAGAAAGAAATTTCAAATAAATTTACCAGAGATAGAAATGAAAATATGAACCTAATACAAATTTGTATTATATAAACACATTTTAGATTAAAATTTAATTTTGTGAATTTAAGTTATAAATTTAATTGAAAAAAAAATTGAGCAGGACGGTAGTGGCCCCACAGGTTTTTTAATTTTGGTAGAGACATTAAAATGTATTCAAAATTATTTAGTTATGAGTACATATACCAGAAAAATAAAAAAATGTTTCCCTACCAGCAGTGTCGGATCTAGAGAATAAAAATTGGGCAAGACGGTTGTGGCCACCGAAGGTTTTTAAATTTTAGTAGACAAAAAAAAAAATGTATTGAAAATTACTTAAGTGTAGGTATCTACATATCTCAAATGAATGAATACATTTTTCCCAACTGAGGTCATTTTTTATTAGTGTGAGATTGAATTAATATGACCATAGAGAATTTCAATTAAATTTACCAGAGAAAGAATACAAAATAGGTACCTAAAACAAATTTATATTATATATCTATATTTTGGATTGAAATTTACTTTTGTAAATTGAAAGGAAAAATTTAAACAGGACGGATATAGACCCCACAGGCTTTTCAATTTAGGTAGATACAAAAAAAATGTATTGATACTTATATTCGTATAAGTAATTGTACATATACAAAAAGAATTAATACATTTTTCGATAGTAAGGTCATTTGGGTTTATTTTGAGAATGAATTTATATGGCCATTGAGAAATTTCAATTAAATTTACTTAAGAAAGAAATGAAAACGGATACCTAATACACATATGTATTACATGCCTATATTTTGAATTTAAATTAAATTTAATTATTTTAAATTTTAAATTTCATTGAAAAAGAAATGGACAGGACGGATGTGGACCCCGCAGGGTTTTTAGGTAGAAACAAAAAAATTTATTCAAAATTATTGAAATGTTTAGGTATCTATACCAAATGAATGAATACATTTTTCGATACTATAAGGCCATTTAGGATATTAGTTTGAGAATGAATTTATATGGCCATAGAGAAAGAAATTTTAATTAAATTTACTTAAGAAAGAAATGTAAATGGGTACCTTTAATACACATATATATATTATATACATATATTTTGAATTTCAATTTAATTTAGTTATTTTAAATTTTAAATTTCATTGAAAAAAATAGACAGGACGAATGTGGACCCCACAGGGTTTTCAATTTAGGTAGAGATAAAAACAATTTAATCTTACTTATATTCGTATAAGTAGGTATACCAAAAGAATGAATTAATTTTTCACTAATGAGGTAATTTAGAATTAGTGTAGGAATGACTTTATATGGCCATAGAAAAATAAATTTCAATTAAATTTAAAAAAAAAAGAATTGAAAATATGTGCTTAATACACTTGTGTATTATACCTAAATTTTGAATTAAAATTTAATTAAGAAATTTTATATTTGTAATTTAATTGAAAAAAAATTGGACAGGACGCGTGTGGACCCCGCAGTTTTTTTAATTTGGGTAGATGCAAAAAAAAATTATTTATTCCTATAGTGGTATAAGTGCATATACCAAAAGAATGAATAAAATTTCCCTAATTAGGTAATTTAGTATGAATGTAGGAACAAATATATGGCCATAGAGAAAGAAAATTAAATTAAATTAAAAAAAAAAAAAGAATTGAAAATATGTAGCTAATACACATGTGTATTATACCTAAATTTTGAATTAAAATGTAATTAAGAAATTTTAAGAAGGTAGAAATAGAAGTAGAAATTTATTCATTTTTTTTTTTTTTTTTTTTGTATAAGCACCTCTACTGATGACTATACTACCTATAAGTATACTACCAGTAGCGTGTCATACATGTGTGCGATGTGTGCAAATGCCACGGGCCCTTGGAAAAAGATTGTTCACAATTTTACATAGTTCTCCTTTTCTCAATCTGATATTAATACATCATTGTCATAAATATTGTATCGAGTAAAACGATTTAAAATTAAACGATTTTACGATGAAATCCTCCAAGATTATTGTTTTACTTCAGCAGAAGAATATTTTAAAATCAATATATTTTATTTAATATTGGATAATGCAATAATACAATTAAAAGAACGTTTTACCAGTTTAAATGATATATTGAAAATATTTGAAGTTGTTCAACCGAATTCGTTGATTAATTTCACTGACGAACAAATTTATAAC
>JAIPRL010005634.1:1726-12295 GCA_025469235.1 Pemphigus obesinymphae
CCTAGATCATTAATAATATTTTTTGTATCTGATGTCAGTACATCAGATGAGATCTATAAATAAATACCATACATTATTTCTTGTCAAATTATTATGGAAAATAGTAGTTAACAGGTAGGTACTGACTTTATTCAAAATTGTAGAAGTTTCTGATGTTGCCATGGGTTTTGGATTTGAATTATCAGTGTCATTAGTGTCAATAATATCATCATTTTTCTTACTTGTTTTGTTAAAGAATGAGAGAATATTTCCATCCTTTTTATTTTTTCCACTCATGGCTCAATTAAATATATATTTTAATTTTTAATTAAATATTTTAATGGTTAAAAAATAAAATCACATTCACGGAAAAATAATAATAATAAAATTGTACAGTGTACACGAGTGTCGCTAATACACAAAGAATATACCATTAAGAATATCACACGAATGTCAGACGTGACGACGTGGGCTACATGTACAAACTGCATTTATCGTGAAAACATAATAGACGATACGAGTCTATGTAAGTTCTAAAATTAAAATTGGGGAATCAACAGTCGATAACGAACGTGGCATCAATGCATCATGTGCGTTGTGCGTACCTACTGCATTTTTATCGTGAAAACATTATAAAATATAGGTATATTGACGATAACTAGAATTGGGAAAACAACAATCGATAATGATCACTATAATAATAATGTCCGACGTCCGTGATACCATTTCGCTAAATATAAATATAAATACTAAATACATATATATAAATGCTAGAACAAAAACAATCTACTCTAATCAAATTTCAAAAATTTTGAGTTCTTAGTAGTTTGGGGGAATACTAATAAATTTGGTGGGGGGATAATTATAATTGAGGGGGGCTAAGCCCCCTTAGCCCCCCTGCGATTTGCGCCTATGAGCATTGATTAAAATATATAATTGGGATTGGTAATTTAAAGTAACTAGAGGTCCAAGTTTTGAAAAAGGACCTTATAAGTTCTTCGTCACATTATCTTTAATTAGTGATAATATACATTAAAATATTACGAAAAAACTATAATTTTTCAATCTAACAGAAGAAGTACAGGAGATAATACCAAAGAAAAAAATACAGTTTAAGAAATGGCAGAAAAACAGAGAGAGGGAGGATTGGGTAGAGTATAAAAGTTTATCTAAAGCAGCAAAAAGTGCAGTGAGTAAAGCTAAATTAAAGAAATATGATGAGTTGTATGACAGGTTAGAAACTAAAGAAGGGGAAAAAGAAGTGTACAGGCTGGCTAAGGAAAGAGAAAAACAGTCCAGGGACTTTAGAAATGTTTGGTGTATAATAGATGATGATAGGAGGGTGTTAACAGAGGAAAAGAAAGTGATAAAGAGATGGAAAGACTATTTTGAGGGATTATTAAATAAGGAATTTCCAAGAGAGGCAATTGATCGGGTAGAGTTGGAGAAGTATGGAAAGTATTAGGAAGTTTAGGTATACAATGGCTGACAATGTTTTTTAATAATATACTAGTAGTAGGAAAAATTCCCGAAGCGTGGAGGAAGAGTTGTGTAGTACGAATATTCAAGGGTAAAGGAGATGCACAGGATTATGGAAATTATAGAGGGATTAAACTTATGAGCCACAGTATGAAGATTTGGGAAAAGATAATAGATAAAAGGGTAAGAGGAGAGACAACTGTTACTAGAAATCAGTTTGGGTTTATGCCTGGGAGGTCAACAATGGAGCCAATATTTTGTGTGAGACAGATTATAGAGAAGTACAGAGAAAGGAAAAAGAAATTGTGTATGGTATTTATTGATCTAGAGAAGGCTTATAATAGAGTTCTTAGGGAGATCTTAAAGTGGGCATTAATGAAGAAAGGATTACCAAAGGTGTATGTGAACATAATTGAAGATATGTATGAAGGGGCGAGTACAAGAGTGAGAATTCTGTGTGGAGAAACTGAGGTATTTCGGGTCAGAGTGGGGGTACATCAGGGTTCAGCTTTGAGTCCTTACTTATTTTCCCTGGTAATGGAAAAAATAACAAAGGATATACAGGGGGAGGTACCATGGGGCATGTTGTTTGCAGATGATATAGTAGTGATAGGAGAAAGTCCTGAGGAAGTGAATGGTAGACTTGAAGGGTGGCGGGAAGCTCTGGAAAGTAAAGGACTAAGGATTAGTAGGAGTAAAACAGAATATATAGAGTATGATTTTGGTGAAAGGGAATACAGAGGGAATAGGGAAAGGCTAGAAATAAAGTTAAGTGGTGATGTGGTGGGAGAAGTGGAGAGGTTCAAGTATTTAGGGTCCGTTATACAGAAAGATGGGTGTTTCGAAGAGGATATGAAACACAGGATTAAGTGTGGATGGACAAAGTGGAGAGAAGCGTCAGGTATTCTGTGTCATAAAAGAATCCCTATTGGGTTAAAAGGTAAATTTTATAAGGTAGTGGTGAGACCTGCAATGATGTACGGAACGGAATGTTGGACAGTAGGTAGAAAGATAGAACAGAGAATGAGTGTCGCTGAGATGAGAATGTTAAGGTGGATGAGTGGAGTTACTAGAGAGGATAAAATATGGAATGAGTATATCAGAGGTAGTATAGGGATAGCTTCGATAGTAGACAAAATGAGAGAGAATAGATTAAGATGGCTCGGGCATGTATTGATGAGGGAAGAGACTGAGGCAGTAAGATTAGTAAGGGAAATGCATGTTGTTAGTAAAAGGGGGAGGGGAAGACCGAAAAAGAGATGGGGTATGTAATGGCAAGTGATATGAGGAAGGTGGGAGTAAGTGAAGAAGATGCGGGAGATAGAGTTAAGTGGAAGTGTAGGACCAGGGTGGCCGACTCCAAATAGTTGGGAGAGAAGGCGAAGGAGAAGAAGAAGACTGTTAATTTAACGAATAATTTATTTCTAAATCAACATACATTTTATTGGAGGTATATTAACAACCATATTATTAATCTATATTTTTATTGAAATTACAGATATATTTGGTTCAGTGTAATTTAATTATTATTACGTATGTATGTATTCGGATATGAGTCGAGAAGGATTTTTTGGGTAAAAAAAAATTTTATAAAAACAATCACATCTCCGAGTTGTTTCCATTTTTTTTTAAGCCGCTGAGCGAGTTCTGTAAGCAAATTTTCGACTAGAAGGAGCTTCGATGTTGGTATGATGTCTGCTCTAGACGGTACCCTATACCATATAGTATTTTTCGAGTTTTTTTTTTTTTGCAGTTTCCTTAGGGAAGACGTAAAACTTCCATCTATACGATGTATGCAGTCATACACTGAATACATATACGTATACGGTGTATATATATACTATATACACGGGTGTGTCGAGAGAAGGGTCTCGGTGGTGATTTTCCCCGGACCCGAAGATTTTAGGTGAGCTCGGTTGTTCGACAAAAATACAAACGCAAATGAATGTCTTTTTATTTTTGCTTATTTTTCTGTTTTTGGTTTTCCGGATTTTCTCTCCACGGCCTTGTGTACATACATACGTACCTATACTATACATGATTATTCTAACAGATATCCAGATATATCCAGATAATGCATTTATTGATGCGCTTTATAATTGAGTGCAGTAATTTTATTGATGTTTCCGACCTGCCGGCGTGTAATTCATACGGAGTACCCATACCTACTTTTTCCGCCAGAAATCACACCCTCTTCTATACATTTATTTATTTTTTCTTTAAATAGTTTAGAATTCGTTTAGTTTTTAACCGTAAATTAATGCCTGTTTAGGTAGGTATGAAAAAAAAAAAAACTATAATTAATACATATTAATATCAACGTCGATTGACCTAACATAACTATCAGTTTTCAAAATTTTCGACTCGAATACAACCACGCAGACACCAGTCCCTATTTTAGTGAGCACTACGAAACAAAGGTGTACAACGCGAAAACGCAAATGCGCAGTACAAATTAAATAACCGTGTATTGATAAATACATTTTTCTGATGTATACACATAAGTATATTTAAATATTTTAACGGGCGTAAAATGTCGGAAGTTAAAATTTGTTTTTGTTTTTATAATATACCTACTTAAATATTGTACCGGCGCGAAATTGTTCGGAAAAAATTGTACGAATGGCTTTTTTCTTCCCGATTTGTGATTTTTATTAAGTGCAATTTATCGATTTCTAGTTGCACCTCTGCGCCGTGCAGTACGAATTTGTTTCTATGAAATAGGAGCTTCCGTCTACATTTTGTGTTATGTAGTGTTGTACCGTATATACCGTTTTAGGTTAAGACCAGAACACTTCGAGTGGGACTCGTGAGTTTGTGTGCTTCCATTAGCGTTCCCATTGGCGCCGCGCTGTCCGGAATCCTTTTTAGGGACTACGGATTTTACGTCGTGTACATCGTGTCCACTGCGTTGTATTTGTTCATCTTCGTTTACGGTATAATAGTCATCAAAGACGTTAAGCCCGTGCAGACAGAGGAACGCGGCGATGGACCCAAAGTCGTCGAAAGGTCGTCGTTGCACGCTATAGCCGGTTTCTTCGACTTGAAACACGTGAAAGAAGCGTTTCGAGTTACATTTCAGCAAGGAAACGAGACCAAGAGATTCGACATTATGCTGTTGTTGGTTATCATAGTCATCATTTTAGGACCACTCAGCGGTTAGTATGCATAAAATATTGTAATAATATATGAACACGGTGTTGGGGAAAAAGGGCGCACGTTAAAAATACCAGTTTTCGGTAGACACAATAAACCTTTTAATACGAATGGTTCATGGCGGATTAAATTTTTTTTTTTTTTCAAATGTAATACTTACCTCGTTTATATATTTTAACAGATTTTTCAAAATTCGTTTAAATATTTCAATTTTATGGTCTTTTTTAATGACTAATCGTGACCATTGCTTAAATATAATATAACACAATATAAAGACATGTGCTCTTTCTCACATAGCTCTTACGAGTAAAAAAAAAAAAGAAAAATAGTTTTCAAATTCTATAAACGAGTTTTAAGTTTTTCTCATTAATTATGACATTTTGGTGAAGGTTTGGAACATTTCTCTGCATCGACATTTATTTATTTTCATTTTGAGTATGTCCAACAACACATTGGAATAATTCAATAATAAACGAATAATGAAAAATATGATCAAAAACGACTAGTGGCCTTTCTCCTAATCACCACCCATATTTATTGTAGGTAAATATGTTATTAAGAGGATGCTATACCAACCATTTTTAAGGGATTCGGTATAGACGATTTCCAGGGAGTTTTATTGAATAATGATAATTTAACAATTAAAAAATGTTAAACTACATTAATCTAAATATATTCTCATATCTGTACTATACTTTTTACTGTTCCGTAATCACGACATTTGTTCAAAAACTACTTCTGGATTTCCGATCACAGTTTGATCAAAAATCATCATTGAAGAGAAATCATTTCACTAAATAAAATTTGAGAACTTAAACTAAAACCGAGCATAGAGTTTTTGTTTGATAAATATATTTAAACATATAAAATGTGTGATTGAAAAACAAAAATTTCCAAATTTTAAAGCTTAAAAAAAATTTTAAAAATTATTTACACTAAAATATCTCTATGTTCGTCCATAGTAAATATTTTCATTAATTATATTCTGTGAAATTTTGAATCTACGATAACTAGGAGAGGAGTTGAGTTTAGAAAGTGAGAACGTGTTTTAATGCCATTAAGTTTTCATGCATAGCGTCCTCTTAAGAGCTTTCTGATGACGAAAATTCAATCAAGTCGGTAGATACTTTAAGAAGACGTCGTACGCCTTATTTTAAGAGGTTTTGTATAGGTAATTTTTATGAAATCTTAAGAAACGTTAAAATCCAACAATTTTAATATATTTAAATATATTTTAAAAGTAATTTAAAAATGGTCTTGTGTTAATACCATTTTTTATTATTGTGTATAAGTGTGATATTTATTTAAAAAAAAAACATGTTTAAGTATTTTTAATTTTCAAAAAATATATATTTTAAGTTTTAAAAACGAGAATACCGTAGACAAATGAAACAAAAAATAAAATGATAAAAACTAAATTATCCAGCAACCTACGTGGCCGATTTTTGATATATGCATTTTTACACGTTTTACGAGTTGTTAATAAAAATCAACTTTTTAGATTTTTTCGATGACTATAAATCTTAAAAAATGAATATATATTTACATAAAAAAAAAGGTTTCGTAAGTCGCTAGATAATATTATTGGCTATAATTGGTTTTTTGTTTCGTATTTCTAACATGTTTTTAAGTTCATAAAAACGAATGCTAATGCAAGTTTTTCATTGAAAATGTGTAGGTACGACGTCCTCTTAAGGAGGTAATTTAATTCGATTTTCCTAGTAAATTTTCTTATAATATGTAAAGAGAGTCTACCGCAAATAGCGGATAATTTTTATAAATCGGAAAACAATATATAACATCATAATAATATTTGTACATTGCACATTTATATATTATATAAAACTTAGTTCGGAATCGAAATGATTTATCTTTGCTTTCAAATATATAAAATATTAATACTACTTTATCCCTAAGGATTCCTAAGTACTTAAGGGACAGTAATCATATTATAATACTGATAATATTATATTATATTTGTGTGTTATATTACCGGTTGTCGATTTATTACTATATTGTATAAGTCGTGACTGGTAATTTATATATCTGAATAACTTTCTATCCGCTCGATGTTTTATAATTATAAATACCTAAAACGTGTATTTTTCCAGTAAACTGTCAATGCGAATTGATTAAAAATAAAATTAAACCCGTTCCAGGTGAACAATCATTGATGTACCTGTTAACCCGAGTTAAGTTCAATTGGAATGAAGTGGATTACAGTATTTTCTCGACGTATTACTTTATATGCAATCTAATAGGTAAATTTAATTAGAAATTATTAATCCTTACTTTAAATATACCGCATGTGACGTCCACATCTTCCTCGTCTGGACGAGTACCGTACGGATAGTTAATGGGATTTTATTGATTTATTTTACGTTATTTCAGGCATAGGTTTCACGTTGTGCGTGTTGGTCAATCGATTCGAACTCGACGACAGGCTAATAGGAGCTATAGGATGTTTGAGCAAAGGACTGGCGTCGTTTGTGTACGCTTTCGCGCCGACCGAGTTCATATTCTACCTGGGTATATACTTCGAAAATATTCTAATATGGCCCTAATGCGGTATCGGAAGAGGACGTCGGCGCGAGACATTTTTTTTTTTTGCTACCGTTTTGGCTGAGAAATTCCTCTCCGGCCGAATACAAAAAAAAAAAAAAAAAAAAAAAAACCACGTATTTATACATTCTCGAGTAGAGTTTGGATTGGATTTTTATTTCTCGAAAAATTCGACGTTGAATATTGTTTAAAAAAAAAAAAATTGTATTCGACGAACAAAAAAAAAAATACGAGAGAGTAAAACACAATATTATAGGTACTGTTGGGGGAGGAATTAGGCGCCGACATCCTCTCGTCCTCTGTGTATACGGCCACGTGTTTAAAACGTCTATGCGTTTAAAATGTTAACGGTATGCCAATGAAATAATTTTTAATTTTACATGTGCCACGCAGGTCCGATTGTCGACATTTTTCACGGTACGGCGTTTGTAGCCATGCGGTCGTTACTGTCGAAACTCGTTCCTGCAAATGAACTCGGTACGCACACACACACACACACACACACACATATATATATAAAACACTATTTTCATATTGCACCGAATCGATTTACAAATATGCAAGGCTGGGCAAGTTAACGATATGTTTTAACTCGTTAAGTTAAGTTAAAAGTTACTCGTATATTTTTTATTAACTTTTAAAGTTAAAAATTAACTTTGAAAAAAAAAAAAGTAACTTAACTTAGTTAAAAGTAAAAATTTCCTAATTAGGAAAAAAAAGTCGATATACCTATTATATCGTAAAAAGGTAAAATAAATGATGGTAATTTTTTACGCCCGAAAAAACTACTGGGGACTTCTTCTGCCTGAAAAAGTGTATACATGTAAAAATAAAAATACAACACGTCATTTATAAAAACCAAGCATAAGTAAGAAATCAGAAAATAACGTGTAACTGCCAAGATACCTACATCATTGTTTGCCTCCATGTAGTTAAAAAGACCGGCCTCAGCCCAATGTTCGTGAACGGCCAACGTCGCGGCGTCGTGTGCGTGAGTGGTACATCGATTCTTAACGATTACGTATATGCTATTGTAGGTACACCTACACTAAAATTGCGTATAGATTCCAAAAAGTAAAATCCTCATTCGAAAATTTGCATTGTTCTTCGGGCAAATTTAACTTGATTTAGATACTTTTGTATTAGAGTTTACTTGAAGTTAACACGTTTATTTTAATAAAAAATAGTAACTTATTAAGTTAAAAGTCAATCTGAAAAAAAAGTGACGCGTTAAGTAACTTAATTAAAATTAACTTAACTTTTTAAGTTAATTTTAACTTTTAACTCGTTAATGCCCAGCCTTGCAAATATGACGAATCGACACAAGTTTTATTTTACGATTTACCGAAAAATAATATGCACTGTTGTGTTGACTTTGTTTTTTCCGTGTAATTGCATTATGCGTAGGTCAAGTGTTGGCCGTATTCTCCCTGGTCGAGACCTTGGTCCCGGCCATATTCAAACCGCTGTACAGTGCGATATACCATAATTCACTGAACTGGCTGCCCGGTGCGTTCTACATGTTCGGAGGAATGATAAATCTTCCCGGCGTCTTGATTTTCCTGTAAGTCACTATACAAGATCACATATATAGAGGTACCTCTACATCTTAATAAATCACGAACTACCGTGTATTATATTGTTACGTCATCAAACATAATATTGTTATCATGTATCATAGGTATAACCACGTACAGGCAATATAGAGAAAAACCGATTATCGTTATATACACAATATACCTAACCTAGTTATAGTGAATAATAACTATAATTCATAATTGTTTTGTTGAAAAATCATTTCGTTTTGGTTGTCTGGTCATAGGTACCTACCTAATATGAACGTACGTATTAGGTACGTAAAATTAATTCGGACGGATCCAGCGATAATATTATTGCAATAATTTATATGCAGTTTGGGTACAGTGCCGCAACTTTCAGGGGTGCTGGTGGTGCCTGGGCCCCCGTCAAATCATAAAAATCGTACCGATTTGATTAAAATTTCATTTTTAAAAACAGTTGATGACCTTTTTTTTTCGTCTTATTAACATGTTAACACAAAAGACTCTTTCGAAAACGGTAAATAAGCAAAAAAAAAAAAAATGAACTCTCTAATATTGACTTGCACACCCACCAATATATATATTATACCAAGTTGCGGCACTGTTTAGGTACCTATATATTGTAATAATATTAATTGTTATAATATATTATAAACTATATATAAACAGATGTTATCACAACTGGAGCGTTACGTTTAGTATTGCGTTTGATAGATTACGTTAAAGTCAAAAGAGATAAAATTAACACGATAAAATTCGAGTATTTAAAAGTCACTACGCGAATGTTCGACAAAACTTAATATAATATAGTAACCGGTCAGCGGTGTACAGGACCGTTGTCTGGGGAGTGATATGAATGTTTGCAGATTTTGGTAAAATATTTTTTAAAAGTATTCCGAATACCTTCAAACAAAAAATATATATAGAATATGTACTCGAATACTTAATGATAATAGTAATCCCTAAGTATTTGAAATACTTCACAAAATGTATTCCGAATACTTTTTGAATATTTTTTTTTTTTTTTTTTTTTTTTATGATAGTTAGTAGATGTCAATAACAAAAACAGTACCTAATTATAATATTATTAAATTATATTTATATTTTATCATTTTTTTTTTCAGTGTAATTGAATATAATAATACAATCAATAATACACACCTACCTATTAATTAGCTATAAATTATATCTACATTTTAATATTAAAGTTTTATTATTGTATGATAATAGGTACCAATTTTTTTTCTCTTTTTTTTTTTGTAAAACTAAATAAAGAAGCATTATATTTTCAATAACTTACTATTAATGTAATTTTTTTATGTTAAATAGCAATGCTGGGCAAGTTAATGATTTTCATAACTCAGTTAAGTTAATAGAAAAAAATAGTAAAAGTTTAAAGTTAATAGTTATTTTTTTTTGTCAACAATTAAGTTCAGTTAAAAAAAAAAAAAAATAACTTATTAACTTAAGTTAGGTTAATTTTTTTTTTTTTTTTCGTACAAGATAATATAGCTGCCCTGTGGAGGGGGCTAAGAATACCTCCACGGTTTCCTCACGCCTCTCGTAGAAGTCGACCAGTTGAGGTTGCGTCAGGTCGACAGCCGGCATAAAACTTGTCAAAATAGTATGAAAAGTCTTGAATAGAATATAGGCGAGTTTTCCCATCTCGGATGTTCGCGGGGAAAACAAAATTGCGTACTTGGGCGCGGAGATAGCCTAAGGGACCAAGTGACCAGTACCAGCCTGACAGCGGCTGCGGTAGCCGTTCCATCAGTTATATGTGCGGGTCTACCCAACGGCCGTGATGTCGATGGTGTAGGGAAAGCACCAAAGT
>JAIPRL010005634.1:12395-25436 GCA_025469235.1 Pemphigus obesinymphae
TAAGGGACCAAGTGACCAGTACCAGCCTGACAGCGGCTGCGGTAGCCGTTCCATCAGTTATATGTGCGGGTCTACCCAACGGCCGTGATGTCGATGGTGTAGGGAAAGCACCAAAGTGTTTTGGGTTGGATTCGCACTTGAGTACGCAGGATCGGTTCAAAGCGAGAGTAGGTACGTGGAATGTAGGAACATTGACAGGTAGGTCAATATAAGGTATAAAATCATATATTCAGGAAGGACTAGTACAAGGAATGGGGTAGGAGTGATATTAGATGAAGAAATGAAAGGAAAAGTGGTAGAGGTGATTAGAGAAAGTGATAGGGTTATTTTAGTGAGAGTAATATTAGAGGATAAGGTATTAAAATATATAGTAAGTGCGTGTGCTCCACAAGTGCGATGTGAGGAAAGTCAGAAAGAGGGGTTCTGGCGAGAGATGGATGGAGTAAAAGTAATAATTTTTATATTCCTCAATTTATATTGCGGGTAGTTTATTATATAATATATAGTTATTCTTGTTTTATTTATATTTCTGGGAAATAAATAATTCTTATTATATATTATAATTATTAGAAACGTCAAAAACAACTTTATTTTCGTTCAACCGTTTTGACAATTGACACAAAATGAAATGAAAATGTATCAATTATTTCAAAATGAACTTAACTGAGTCTTAATTAAAAGTAATTTGTTATTTAAAAGTTAATATAACCAAAAATAAGTTAAGTTAACAATAATCAAACATAAAATGTTTAGTTAAAAGCCAAAATAACCTTAGTTTTCAACTTAACTGTTAACTTATTACCTCATTAATGTTCAGTAATGTTAATTAGTATTATATACCTATATAAGATCTCATATCACTAACTACTGTAATTATTGAATTTATTAAACTAAAATAATGTCAATAAATACAATACTATCAAACAGTTTATTTAATCAATAAAAATTATTATTATTTAAATCTACATAATATTTAAAATTAGAAAATAATATTACAGTCTCACTAAATATAGCTGAAAAAAAAATAAGATAATATAATATCATTGATTATAAATTACTATTTATAATTTATAATTTATATTATACTATTTATAGTCAATGATAATATATACCTACTATAAAATATTGTGTACTAATACAATACACAAATAAAATTTACGACCGAAAATAAAGAAATTATTTTTAAAAATGTGAGTTAACCTTAATAAAGTATTCGGAATACCTATTTAAAAAATAGTCTGAATCAAGAGCATAGTCAGGAGAAGAGCTAAGGGGATTATAATTGGTCTCCATTAGTTATATATTTTTTAGCTATTTATGCTAAATTGATTGCTGTTATTCAGTGATAGTTGTAGATTTGTTGAATTCTGTGGTTGTAATTTTGTTAATAATAATTATTATAAAATGGATGATAAATGAAAAAATATATGAACACGATCATTGTAATGGTAATAAGAAAAAAAAAAAGTTTAAAAAAGACGACGTTGTTCAAGTGTTTGATTAAAATTCTCCTAAAAGACTGCAGTTGGCAGTTTGGAGATCCTCCTAATTGTTAAAAAAAAAATTAAATTTTAAAATATCCATATTATATATATATATATATATATATATATATATATAATACAAAATTAATATATATAATAAAAAATATATAAAAAGTAAATATGGCTAGAATATTTCCAAAATGTTTATAAAGGTAAAAAATAGTTTCGTCTATAAGTATAATCAGGTTAACCTGCATTATTACTTACCAAGAGGAGAATTCTTATGAAATTTTATGAAGAATAAAACTATTATCATTTAAAAATATTTAAAACAAAGTACATTTTAAAAGTAATTTAAAAATAGATCTGTGTTAGCACCACTTTTTATTGTTGTGTAATCACGATATTTTTTAACAAAATTGTTTTGCGAGAAAATAACATTGTTCTCGGGCTGTAGTTGTAATTAAAAAACCAAATTTTGACACAGTATTTTAGACAAAATTATCGGTGTTTTACTTTAATTTCTTTTTCGATATCATAAGTATAACTGATATTATGCCATCCGTAAAAATCTCCCAAAAAAATGATTTTTACAAAAATTATAGTAAGTTTTTCAAGATTTTATGTTTTATTTTTAAAAGACGACAGTAGAATACAGATTATTTTATCAACAACATTGTGTAAAAATTTAGTTTCTTAATTAAAATTACAGCCCGAGAACAATTTTTTCTCGCAAAACAGTTTTTTACGATAAAATAATGCATGTGTGGCGTCTTCTCAATAGTATCAGGTTGTAATACCTGATGGTAACTATTATAGTCGAAACTAATTGTTACCTTTATAAACATTTTACGAGTACTCTAGGACTATTTCCTTTTTATAAATTTTCATAATAATATATATTAATTTTGCGTTAATAATATATAAAATATTGTTATTTTTATAATATAATATATTATATATTAAATATATATATATATATATTTTTTAATTTATTCTTAATCATAATTATATTTTGATATTTTGTGTTGTATAATATCTAACATTTATTATTATCTATATATTTTTATTATTATTTATATAGGTAATATATGTGATCTTAGTCCATACCATACGAAATTCCTGGCTAATGTTCAATGTTAATACTGAATGTTTGCCATAATATTTCACGTCGAAAACTGTAGTATAGATAAAACACCAATTGGCGTTAATCTAATGCACATATTTTGTACGTTGTTTTCCAGCTAACACTCGATTGTTGTCGATATAACACCGATATTTTGTTAAACGTTAAATAATATCTTAAATCAACCATATCTATATGATTTCTATTAACTAGGTATACGCTGTTGTCAAAATGTAATATTCAGTTCAAGTAATAACTCTCATTGTTATTAAGAATTTTATTTGTTTTTATCAAACTAAATAATGTATAATTTTAAGTTTGTATGAATAATTACAAATCTTTCTCATTTTAAGATAATATCTTATAGTCTTATATTAGCATCGTTATTTTCAAATTAATTACATTATTTCATTTAAATGAAAATATTGATATTGCTGTTTGAACATTATTGAGTTGTCAGACAGACAATATTCTTAAAATAACCGGTTTTTTGTTTCAATTTAACTACAAAATCTGTATAACTTGACAGTTATACTGTTAACTTTGTGCGAGATTGAATGTTTACAGTACACATTTTGATAATTTTCATACGAAAATGATAAATATATAATATTAAGAGGACGCTACACCAACACACATTTTCGTTACTTTCGTAATTCAAATGCTACTATGTCTATAATAAGCACCGAGACAAAAATTATACATCATTTAAAAGACGAAAACTTTTTCAATATTTTGTTGGAATTAGATTTTCAAAATAACGTTTTATTTTTTATAATTTAACAATTGAATATTTGACCAAATACGCCCTTTTGCTTTGTTATATTTTTAATTTGCTAATACGATTATTAAAAATCGGCTTCTCACAAAACATAGTTTAACTTCTCATCTTTCAAACAATGGTATAATTTTGTTACTATACGTTATTTTAAAGTTACACGGTAGAAGAAGTTGATTAGGAGTTAATGAAGTAAAGAGTTTTTTTGATAACAAATTGGTATTAATTAATATACATTATACATAGGTAGGTAATTTGTAAATTTTCCTAGTAGTTTTTTTAAGCGTCAAGGAAAACTACTTTTTATAACGGAAATAGTTTATAAATTTAAGAGGAATAACAAAATAAAAAATAAAGTTGTCATGGTTACTTATTATTCAATATAATTATACCGAAGTTACCAAACTTCGTTCAGAATTGTCTTTTGAATGCAATGATTTATCTTTGCTTTTAAATTTATAATAATGATTTACTGTCCTGTCCAAGAGGTGGGGACCAAAAGGACGATGGGCCAACTTTCATCATCTATATCTGGATGAATTTTCAAGTATAGTATAAGTAGTATAGTAAAGTATACTATAAGTATAGTAGGTTAAATACATTTTTTTTTTAATTTTTCTGAAATTACCTATATTTTATTTTTTTATCAACTAATAAATTAACTAAAAAATACGTATAGAAACCGATAATTTAGCATGCTCTCAGAGTGGGCTTTTTTAACTAGTTTTATTTTTTGTTCTTGATGAAATTTAGAAATACCATAAACTTTTAATAAAATTAATATTTCTTACAAGTCAGATCTTTTTAAACATTTTATATTTTATAAAATTATAAGTCAAATATAGAAAAGTTAAAAAAATGTCCTTAAGAACTTAAATACTATGAAAAACTCAAAAAATATTATCGTTATTAAAATAGTAAATATCATATCGTGGGTTTAGAACCAAAATGTTCTAGCTTAGGATTTTTAAATTGTCGAGGAAAGTGTTTTTAATTTTCTATTAGGTATTGATAATTTATTAAAAAAAAAGTTAAAAAAAACATGCAAATGCATTGAAGTCATAACTATTGAAATATTTAACAGTCGTGAGGCAAAATCGTGTATTGACAACGAGTTATTCGGTGTAAAATATGTGTGATATACTTAAAATGTTGAAAATATAGTGGTTAATTTGAATAAATATGATATCTATTACTGATTTTATATATTCAGATGGATGTACAAAATGAAGCATAAATACAACGGACAGCCCGAATGTGAAAGTCCACAGTTACCAAACTGATTATATCGTTAGGTACCTATATCGTTATCTATAGTCGCTCGTGAACTGCACTCGCAAGATTTTTATAACTTTTTTTTACGTATAATATTTGTAAATAATTTTATTAAAATTTTTACTATAGTTAGTGATTTTTCTTCTTAAAAAAATAACATTTTATGCTATACAATAATAATAATAATAATAATAAAAAAAAAATACTCTAACTAATTTTATTGCAATAATCAATATTATATTAATGCATGAAAATATCCTCGATTTTAAATCGATTGTTGGTGGTAGTTTGATTGATACCTGTGTACATATTGTCATAATAATTATAACGAAAAAAACATTATAAAATAACAATTTGTTTTTGATTTTACGGTTAATGATACTTGCGTTTTTTTCGAAATATATTTTTAGATGGATGTACAAAACACAAAAAAATATTAAAAAAGGCGAATTCAATGAAGAAAGACAAGCATTATCACCAGATTCAAACACATAGCTATAGCAAATCGCTAGTAAAATCGGCCAAAATTAATAATATTGTTTTAAATATTAATGTTTATGAAAGTAGATCTGTATTTTGTGTTCTATCGACTTTCGATTTTTCGACGTCAGACAACTAGGTATATTATATTATATACATTATTATTATATTATTTGTACATTACTTTAATTATTTATTACCTATTTTTCATGTGTTACTTCTTATTTTATTCATTTGAGAATTATAGTATACACTATAAACATCATTTTTCAATCATTACATTCAATACAAAATATGTATTTTACATATTATTACATATATTAAGATCAATAATTTTAATATTACTCTCTATCCGTGTTAGGACAATATAAGTTATTAAGGTTAGAAACTATTCCCGTTCACTATGTAGACAATATGATCATACATTATATATTTTCCAATCGATAGTAAAACTCCAAAATATTCAGTCAAAATTAGTTTTAACTAATAAAATCGGGTTTTGACTGACCCCGATCAGAAAAAACTAGTTTTAACTGTAATAGACCCGTTAAAATTCGATCAATTTTCGATTTTCCAGTAGTTACATATATTCATAGTGAACACTATAAACATACAACACTACAACATTATAAAAATCAAGTAAAAGTTGAGATCTATAATATAATCATTTTTTTCTCGGGTAGAAAGAGTCGTCCGTTAGGATTAGGAGTTTTCTTATTTTTAGACTTTTTTTAGTTTTATACTTTAAAGAGATTTTCCTATTCAATAACACCGAATTATAATAATAATAATAACAATAATTTTTTTTTAAATACGAATATATTTAATTTTTTTTTTTTGGTTAGAAGAGAAGTTTGGGAATTGAAGTCTCAAAAATTCTTTTGAGAAATGAAGCAATTTGTACGGAATCTCTAAATTTATGATTTGTTGTTATATAAATTTGTTATAAAAATATAAAAATATTTATAGTGTATGGTTTTGTTCAAACTACAAATTTAACTTATTCGAAAATAGTTAATCGGCTATATATTGTATTAGTTTTGACTGAGCTCTCAATAGATAAAATCATTTTAACTTGTTTGTTTTAGACAAAACTTAATTGATTTTTGGGTAGTCGCTAAAACAGAATATGCTTTATCTATACAGTTTTAAACTGTATATTCAATTTTTGAAAAAATGTCGTTGTTATGTTATGTAATGATTTTGGTATGTTATTATTTTGTATTGTATTTTTCGATATAAGATACTCGTATGTAAAATTAATACAATTATTGTATCCATTATTATATTTTACGTAAATGTTTCTGTTTAATTATGTAGTAGGTATTTGTTTTTATATGTTTACTGCCACTTTTAATTTATACTTTTTGTTTTTAAAAAAACTATTTGATATTTTGCATTTATTTAAAATACCTACACGTAAACATCGTATTAATTTAAACAATTATGCGTATTGTCAGTATGAAGTTTTTTTTTAATTTTTTTGAAATGCTTACAATCATAGCTAGTAGGTAATAATAGTTAGTAATGTGGGTAATTTTGATATCAAATCGGGCATTTCTAATCTAATTGTTTTTATATTTAAAATTAAAAAAAAAATATAATTAATCAATAATCAGTTTCATGCCTTTCAATTTTGTATCATCATTACCAATCTAATCGGGGTTTATCGACTAGTTTGACCGTGAAATCTTTGGGAGCTTCTTCGAGTTCCACCATGACGATGGTGTTTAGTCCAGGAACCAAGTATGGGGCCGGTACGTACA
The DNA here is from genome assembly GCA_025469235.1 of Pemphigus obesinymphae. Classification (NCBI taxonomy): domain Eukaryota; kingdom Metazoa; phylum Arthropoda; class Insecta; order Hemiptera; family Aphididae; genus Pemphigus; species Pemphigus obesinymphae. The sequence continues at coordinate 19,305 of JAIPRL010005634.1, forward strand.
ATGTAATTTGTGGACCGACACTTGGCCAATATCTACCGATATTTACGCCATTAATAAACGCAACACCCTGAAAATTTTTACATAATTTTAGGCACAATGTACAATTCAAAACACATCATACATAGAAATTTAAATAATTCACGTATGCTCATAAAAAAAATACAACATTGTTTAGGTCAAGTGTAAAATTACTTAAGGGGTACCAACTACCTTGTATAGATTTTTTTTGACCATTTTTTTTTTTTTTTTTTTGATTGCTTTGAATGATTTTTTAACTATTCAAAAATGATATCCAAAAGTCTGTATGTGAAGGAAAATGTTTTAAACAGTCGATTTGTCGATTTAGTCACGATAATGATTTGCGGAAATATTCTCGTAAAAATCTTTCTGGCAGAAAAGTAATTCTAGATGATGCTTTTTTGATTCTCTCGATAATTCTCTTAAGCCTTAAAATATTGAGGAGATATAATCGGCCGTTAGCTAGTCAAAAATGTCCTAGTAAAATTGAATATATCATTCGAAAAATGTTAAAACAAAAAAACATTATTCAGGAAATTTTTAACTCTGAATGGGGAAGATACTTTATTCCTATAAGATAAAATCATGTATACTAGGCAATTTATTTACAACTATATCACTAGATCTATGGCCCCCTACCCCATGGCTCCTGTAAGTCTCGCTATATTCGATAGCTATTATATCGTCTACGAAAGATAAAAAAAAATCATATTATTGGCCAATGCCAAAAGAATATTTTATAGAGATAATGTATTTACTATTTTGTAATATATCTCTTAGAGTCAAAGTGGTATTGTACTGTAATTTCATGAAAAACAATCTTTTTAATATTTTTTTTCTGCGATTGTTAATATGGTGGTATCTTACCGTCTTGTTTTTACTAAAAATTGTGAAAATAAACATTTTTTTTAAACATTTTTTGCAATATGAATACCTTGTATTTTATTCTTATTTTAATAAAGAGAAGTTGTTTTGACTCAAAACGACACATATCATTTTTTTGTTCTTAATGAGAATATTCCAGACAAACATTTTAAAAACATTGTGCTGCAAAGTATTGTGTGTCCGGTTTTAACTTACGAAAACCTAGTGATTATTGTATAGAACCCCTATAGGTTCCGCGGAACACATTTTGGGGACCGCTGGTCTGGAGGATAGTTTTATTATTACGTCTTAAAAACGTATTCATTCGTCACCGTCTTTTAGACATATTTTCGGCTGTAGAATACTGTGAAAATAAAAACGAAAACGATGCAGAATACAATTTTTAAATCTAAGTTAAATGTGTCCCGTAGTTATATGTTACCACTGAGTTTAAAAAAGAGAGTACAAATAGGTTAATTTTACAAACCGTAGTGGTTTCCCCCCCCCCCCCCGTAAAGCGGAATTTTGCTTATAAAACGATACTAGCAGCGGGACTCTCGACGTATCTTAGAAATCAAATCGTATAAAGTGTACTAGTTGGTATCAATCAACAAACCTTAGACCATCCAGACGTGTCTAGGAACGTATCTAAAGGTTTTGTATGTTTGTTATTTTGTGGTATGATGAAAACACCTCTGTAAAATGCAGGTGGTTTGACGTCCGGTTGAAGGTTTTGAGAATCTAACCATGAAGTCTCGTTCAACGGATATCCGATCATTGTCCACGGACCTAGGACGTGTTTCCCTAGAGTCACGTTGGACAAAATCCCCTAGAATGCACGTCTTATTAAAACGGGTGCGTTGAATTTTGAAAAAATAATTTTCAATCCCGTACCTTTCTGTCGGCCAAAAATTTCTTGTCGTTAATCCTGCCTTGGTTTTCGACAAGGATGCTCAGCTTTTGGTTATTGCCGGACACCGACAATTCCATGGTCGTGTTTTTCGGAGATCTGCTCATTATTCCCAATTTCACCTGAACATATTGTATTATGCCGACCGTTTGTAAAACATATTATGTTCGTTTTTCGTGAAAAAATATGCATAATAATAATAATAATAATAATTGTAATACAATGGATAAATGGCAAAAAAGCTTCTACACGTACGTTATTTAAAAATACAATCGCTCGATCACTAAGCGAATTGACGACCAGCGGTAGCTTAGTAGTCGTCCCTCCGATCGGCGGTAAATTAGTCTCGTATAGCACCAGCCCATGATTGAGGTCCATGTCTTCGAAGCACAGAGGTACGTCGCTCACGAACGATTCAAGACGCTGGGACATACGGTCAAATAAGCTTACCACCGGTAGCATATTTACTGTTCCGTAGTATGCCTTCGGCGCCCGTTTCGGGGTTGAAGCCGTCGGGTAATTCTGTGAAAATCGCGAAACATATAGTAATTGTGTGTTTTTAAATTTTTTTGTAAATCATAAACAATGGACTTTCGTTTTAAATTTTAGCCGTTCCAAGACATTCGGTTACCGTGTTATGCGATTTTCAGGGTTTCACAATCCCAATTGATCGCGAATTTCTCTAAAAACACAGTTCTACAAACTTTCTGCGGGAGAACGGTAAAGTGTGCAGGGCTTGATCCGGTATCGAAAACGGTATCATATACCGGTTAAAACCTTTACAAAATCGAAATCGAAATCAAAACCGAAACCGAAAAAAATAGATAACGGTATTGAAAATCGAAACCGAAACCGAAAAAACGGATAACGGTATTGAAAATCGAAACCGAAAAACGGTAAAGAAAACGGTATTGGAAATATATATCGAAACCGAAATATATAAACTAATATACTATACTATACTCGTCATACTATTCCTAAGATAGGACTTAATCCTTTTTAAAGAAGAAAATGATCGTTTCGTCGTTGCAGTAGATAAGTAGGTACAACTGGCAATATGCAGAATATTTTAAGAAGCATGTACAAATTGGGATAAAATTCTTCATCAGAAATTTAAAAATATCTAAAGCATGTAATCCTAAGAGGAGAGTTATGTATTCCATAACTACTTTATATCTCCACATGTTCAATTCAGCAATGTTGATTAATATTATACAGGTGAATAAAATACAAAAAATTTCCCAAAATATATACTTAAGTATAAATACTTAGTAGGAACTTTCAACTTTTAAGCTATAGTAATAAGTAACTTTACCCAAACACATGATTTACATTCGATGTTCAGAAAGAACGATTTAAAGTTACCTTCTAATTGGAATATGGTACTCGCCACCTATAATATGTGCTTAAAAAAAAAAATAAAAATTAATGAATACTATATCAGATAAAGACAAGAAATATTATAATATAATTTCTATAATATTAAGTAGCCAGTAGGTAGGTAACTATAATCATGGTCCACGGAGAGTAGGTATATAAACATTTTCACACCACTGCAAGCAAAATAAAAACTACAAAACAAAAATCAAGATTATCTAAACATAAATTAAGAGACGATTCGAATTCAGAACTATAACAATTGCATTTCAACGGATTTCAGAACGATCGTATTACAGTGTGCAGTGCCCGAATCGGAAGAATTAAAGTAGTGGAGCTCAATATGAAATTTAAGGACAGCGGTCCACAAGAATTATTACGTAGCGCTGGAAAGTGGAGGGCTTCACTCCCCGTGCCACTCCATATCCGCCATTAATACATTACAGAATTTCCAACTGTAAAATTCTTTAAATTTTTTCGATTGAAAAAATATCATCCATACAATTTTCACTACAGTAGTGCATTTTATCATTTTACACGAATAGACACGACTGTAAACTTTCGTTTGAATTTTCAAATTTGAGGAAACCATCATGCGTTGTTACTACCAAATCGAATATTTTATCCTTTGCTGTTCGCATTAAGTGGCATCGCCACTGCTATTATAGTGAGGAGCGTTATACAGGCAATTTGTTGTTCTTTCGCCGGGCGGTTTTGTGTCTGTATGCATCGTAAATGATCGTTAGGGTCAGTAAATCGTTAACTCGTATTAACAAAATATTACCCGCGCGTACACGTCAGCGATCAATTTCGCGACCACGAAAAATGTATAATTTTCACACAAATTTTGGCGATTCCTAATTCTAACCAGTGGCGCAACTACGGGGGTGCATAGGAAGCACTCCCCCCCCCAATTTTATTTTAAGCACCCTCAAGTTCCATGTCATTCTAATTTAAAATATCAGCTATAATTTTACCAATGTAATTTTATTTTTCATGATTTTTCTATCAGTTATTTTTTTTCAGCATGTTACAGCAGCGCTTTACTAATTTAAGTATAATAAATATCGAGAGAGACTTAGCTACCTAATGACATTGTTCCAGACGAAATCTTGAACACATTTGCTAATACCGATAGGAAATTATGTTTGACTTTATATACATATATATATATATATATATATATATATACATATGACTTTTCTTATATAAGAAAATATAAGTAATAAATTAAGTTACATTTTTTTTTCCAAAAATGGTATTGTAAATATAATGATCGTATGGGTAATCTAAATATTAGCAATATGTAATATTGGTTTGGGGGTGTGGGGGGCAGAGCCCCCAACGACATTATAAGCGATTCATAATAGTAGCACCCCCAAGATTTGAACTCTAGTTGCGCCACTGATTCTAACGTCAAAGTGTGTACTCCGATAATAAAGTCGAAAATATTGATAGATTACTCGTCACTTTCTTCGGGTATCGTTCCAAGAATATTTCGAACATTATCGCTGGTCGACCATTTCACTGCCATGGAAATAGGTACTACTACGTCCTAACCAACAAAATCGTCATGAAGCGTGGTAAAACGCGTGGTAAAAAACGGCGGTTTCGTTATAACGAGAAAAAATTATCAAAAATTTAGATACATCAGTATCGTTTTTACGTACGTTTGCCAGATTATGAGAATTTTTCAAAAAGTTTTTATTCAATGTGTTGCATTTCAAAATGTGAAAATTGGTATTGATAACGCACTGCATGTTATCAATTATGAAATACTATTTGGATTTTTGAATTATATAGTTAATGCGGTTTTTAGTTTATAAAACTGAATAAAATTTATAATCTAAGTATAATTTATAAATATATTTTGAATTCATCATATTTTATTGTCTTCTGGAGATCGATTATTTTTTTTTTAAAGCCGTGTTATTTATCATTAAAAATCGTAATTTTTAAACGTTAATTATTATAGTTCAGTGTGCAATAATAAAGAAAAATACCTCGATCGATCCGTGACAGTCCGACACACATTCGAATTCGTTTACAGAATTACGTCAATTCAAAATTTTAGGCGGAAATTTCGTTATTACCCAACAACAACAAAATGGGATACGCGAGTACGGAGCTATTTTTTTTTTTTTTTTTTTTAGATCGATTTTAAAACGTACTTAAAAAATATTTCTAAGAGCCCTTAGATATTTTTACGGTTCTCAATGTTTCTTGAAAATGGCCTACACGGAACACGCTTAAAAATAGGGGGCGTTGCACCCCCTCCCCCCCCCGAAAATCGCTATTTGGGTGGGGGGGGGGAAATGTATTCTCATTACTGTACGTGGAAAAAAAAATACGTATTACAGGACATTACCGCTCGTTCGAGGGCCCGTTTGATGGCGTGGTACTTGTCCGTCGGATCGCCCGCTTCGTCCAGCGGCGACGAAAAATCGTACGTAGTCAACTGTGGGTTGTATCCGGGTTCCTCAGTAGTCGCGTTCAGCGCGGTGTTGGCGCCGGACGTGAATCCAAAGTTGGTCCCACCGTGAAACATGAAAATGTTGAACGACACGTTTTTCGCCAGGAAATCGTTTAGCATCCGTATTATTCCCTCGACGTATCTGACCGGCCGGGGTTCGTTCCAGTGCGCCACCCATCCGACGTAGAACTCGGAATTGACCAGTGGCCCTCTCCGTTGTACCTGTCTCATGTAACCAAAACACTCGGTTTCTATAACATTTCAAAGTGCACCGAACATTGTGTGTGATTATAATAATAATTCATTTATTTATTTAATATATATAAAAACGCCGTTAAGGCTCAAGTACAGAATGTGAAGCACATACATGAAATACAATAAATACAATTGCGAATCTTAGTTTAAAACAATACAAAAATACTTAGAATAAAACATAAACTTAAAATTAATTAATATATATAAACAGGTTACAAGACGAAAAGGGTGTAGA
>JAIPRL010005635.1:10057-22824 GCA_025469235.1 Pemphigus obesinymphae
AAAGTTTAATGTTTACTTGAGATCAACTTTCTCATATTTTTAAATTTTGATTTCTAAGTTCTCTTAAATTTGAATTTAAAATTCTAAATGTTAGTTGTATGGAATTAAAATTAAAAAATTAAAAATGTGGGAAAGTCAAACTCATATATACATAATAACAAATTCAAATCAGTTTTCAGAAATATTATTAGGTTACTACAATGATCTGTATGATTGACTAAAGATATTTAAGTAAAAATAAAAATGAAATAAAATCTGTTCAAGAGCACGACAGAACATTGGTGATATGTGCAAGAGGTTGCCACGTGTGTAAGTGTTTCTCTACAACAGACTGCGGTATGTAGCACCGTATTATGTTGTCCGAGGTTCAATATTATTGATATCCAAATATCCAGTATGCACTTGTAAATAAAGTCTATACGACATGTATAATTTATACTGTATACAGTATACCTATATTATTTATCTAACTATAGTCAATTGAAAGAAACTAGAATATTATATAATATCGTAAAATATTAGGTCATCTAGAATAAAAATCTATGGGGAGGGTCTTAAAAAGTCTGCCCTTTTCAGTTTTAATCCTTCACTTGACCTGTATAGCAGTAAATATTTTCAAAAACATACCTATAGATATAGCCATTGATTATATATTATATAGGTCTCTCATATAATATTAATGTTCAGTTTGATATGTAAATTAAATTTTTTATTATTATTTTTTTTTTAATCAGAGTGAAATTAAAGGTATTTAATTATATCTAATGAAGTTTTTTAATTAAACAAAATATAATGAGATCATCAAAACCCTTGCAAAATGTAATATGAATTGATATATGATTCAATTTTTGACCCTTTTCACCTTTGTGACACTAAAATACACGGGATGACGACAGAAAATCGAAAAATAGTGTAACACACTAATTTAGGGTAGAATTTTACAAAAATTGATTGATAATATTTATACACAGATCTGAAATTGAATAAAAAAATTAAAAAAATAACAAAATTAAATTACTTAAAACTTTATTGGCCATTGGTCCGGTATCGATCTGAAAATTGCGATAGTTACCTAGCTACGTATATTTCTTACAATACCTATATTATATGTATAATATAGGTATACACTATACTATAATACTATATCATAGACGAAAATCAATTTGAAATTGTGTGTATATAAAACGTAATAATATTACTACTACTAATATAGTAAAGTTTTACGATAAACAATACTATAATATATAAGTTTATAATATTATAGGTCTATGGATTTATTTCGATTACATTTTTAAATATTAGTGTGAAAACAGATTTTATACAGATATTACTATATTAGCAGAAGTCATCATAATATTATATGAAACGGTATCAGTGGGACTAATGGTACGGGATGAGTCACACACACTGAAGAACATTTACACACACACAATAGCACATAAAAATGACAAAATATTGCCTACATTCTACTGCTTAAAAATGAACTGTGTCCAATGCTCTTAACAATGGAGACGTTAAATAATTTAACGAATTGCTACCTTATCAATCAAATAAGAATGCAGTCAAGACAAAAAAGATTTACTAATCCTTAATTTATCAAGAATGTCATATAAGGATTTAGCAAAGTCTGTACATAAAATATTTGTTGAATAAATTGTTACATTTTTATTAGTAGACTGTATTTCCTTTCAATTAAATTTATTATTTTAAATCAGTTACATAGGAATGAACATATTCACAAATGACAAAACAAAAAAACATTTACAAAAAAAAATCAAACTGAACGTACTATTTGACTATTTAAATGTCATAATCAGATTACTTACCCAAAAATAATAGAAAACCCCCTTAAGACAAAAGTTTATCAGAGTAACTAACGTACAATGTCATCATTTATCTAACAGTATTTTCTTGCTGACGTTTAAAAAATATAACAAATAAAAATGAAGTCAATAACACTAATCGCTGTTTAACAGCATGCAAAAATATATTTTAGTTAATCGATAGTGCAAACAAATATGTGTGCTTAATTTAAGGACCATGCATTTAAATTAACTATGAAAATATCAATAAAACATCATAAAATGATATACCTATATAATAATATATATAATTTTACACATTATCTATGTAAACTCTAAGAAAAGATATTGATTTGACTTCAACTGAACATATAAAGAAAATAATTTATTATAATTATAGACTATTAATATATTTATAAATTGTTTTTATATATTTTTGTTTAACTAATACTTACAATGTGTCCAATAAGCTCAGCGTTAGAATTAATCAATGGTAAATTGTTATGATTCCAAATATATGCCATGTCTAAGAGTTGATCAGATTTTGCTAGGCACCGTAATAGTAAATCATGTTTAATAACTGATCGAATTTGTGTACTAGGTTGTTCAACAAATGTGGGACCACCTAGAGTAGAATGATAATAATATAAAAATTGTAATATATATATATATATTTAGTTTTATATATACTTACTCATTACAATAAGATTGCCTTTACTCTCTTCTGTACCATAAATATTTTGTGCAATACATATGTATACACCTTGATCATCTTTCCCAATAGGATTAATGAGCAAATTTCCATTTTCTAATATACGACGTCTACCACCAGATCCTAGAAAAAATTAATACAAATAATAATTATTAAATGTTTTGTTGGCTTTTTTTAAATAAAATATTATTATTTTAGATTCTGAGCGTAGCAAGGAATAAATTAGATTTACAATTATGGTTTTTTTTTTTTTTTATGATGCATACATGTTTTTTGCATTGAATGAATTTAAGAAATGAATAGATCTTTTTGGTAGGAAATTCATTCTAATTTAAAAGAAGTATTTTTTGTTTTTCCCAGTCATTTTCTATATTGTACAGAAAAAAAGACTGAAAATTATTATAAATAGAAAAAAGGCGCATTTTGTCCATCAGGTGTCAGTAGAGGAGGCACTTCGCTTATCGAATAATATACTCTTGGTAGATGTATTTGTATTGTATTTGAAAAAAAAGAATCTGAGCAGAGCTTTGGTGTTCTATAAATATTCATACTAATGATGTTATTCAGGATATTTAACATTATATCAAAAAAATAATTGTAGAAAAAAATGTGATTTAGTTTGATCTCTATATTATAAAATATAATTATATAAATTTAAGATAAGTATACATAATTATTAATGTCAAATATACATTTAGTATATTTTATTTAGTTCCTAATTTGGTTTTTTAAGACTAACAAAATATTGTAAGAATTCTTTGTTTTAATTGTTATATATTGAAATTCTCTATACAATAGTAACAAAATTAAACAATCATATGACATACAATTAAATTAATTAAAATATTAATCATACAATATCATACAATAATGCTATGTAAATTTAGAAATTAACAAATATTATAATTTGTATACATATATATTTTATTGGTATGGATTAAGAAATATTTTATATTAAATAGAATTTCCTTGTTTGGACAAAACAATATTTCTTTGATTTATTCAACATAAAAAAAAGCATAGTATGATACCTATATAAATACTACCTGTGGTTTATAAATTATTTATACTTATAGTTATAACTTATAACATACTAAACTGAATGTCCTATTCGATGTTTGACTAAAACAAATGGTCTTTAGAAAACATAATTTAATATTATAAAATGTTTTGCAATATATATGTAACTTACCTATGTATACATTCATCATTTTTAATGGTATACATTATAAATCTATACTTTGATGGAACGTTTTATATTAAGAGGACGCTACACAACCGATTTTCAAGGGGTTATGTATAGTCAATTTTTATGAAATTTTAAGAAAAATGAAAATCTAACAACAACAATAAAAAAATAAAATAAAATATCAACAAGTACTCAAATTTAAATATAAATAAACAATTTAAAAATATTAAATTATATTTTAAAAGTAATTTTAATTTATTCATGTTCGTTTGTATCATTTTTTATTCTTGTTATCACGATATTTGTTAAAGTTACGTTCACGCTCTATAACCACAACTTTTCTCTGTATAATTGCAGAATTTAAAATGTATACAAAATATGAAATATAAGTATATTTATTTATGCCAAAATCTATGATTAAAAACAGTAATTTTTTTAAATTTTAAAATTAAAAAAAATATCTAACTAAAAAAAAAAAAAAATTACTATGCTACGGCATTGTAAATATTTTCAACTTCCATATTTTGTATGAAACTACATATTGACTACATATATCACTCTTGATTACTAAGAGAGAAGTTATAGTTATAGAGCGTGAACATATTTTAATACCTCTATGATGGGTGTGTAGCACCCTCTTAAATATATTATATAGTTTCCTTGTGTTAGAAGATAGTAATACCTCTTAAATTTATTCAAAATTTGATATACTTAACTTATAAAAAGAAACATAATTAAGTTATAGGTATATGAATATAAGTACCATATATTAAGTCTTAAAGTAAATTAATTTTATCGATAAAATGAGTACAACAAACTAATTACTTTTTAGTACAATAATAAGCTTATAATTGAAAAATTGGATGTTCTCTTAAGTGTTTTAATAACATTTAAATTCCTCTTAACAAAATTTCAGAATAATTCTGGGATCACAATATTGATTCCTAGAATCCTAGTATTGAAAAAAATCTGGTATTGTAATCTCTAATTATATCAAGCTTTGCTCGGAATTGTTTTATCAAAAAAAAAAAGTTCACTATTGCATTTAAATTCATACTTCCACCACCAGTATCCTATCTGACAAGCAACATACTATACTGGCCAGATTTTTGTATATTATATTAATATATAAAAAGTTTTGCAGGTGTAAATGGAAGTAGTTAGACAATATCACATTGGTTCTCAGATAAGATAGCGTATTATTATTATGTTTAATTTAAATGCTAAGAAAAATCATTACACTCGAAAGACAAAGTTCATTAAGTATAATACTATTAAAAATAAAAATAATTGACCATGACAACTCAATTTATTATTTTTTATTTCCCCTGAACTTGAAAAATGACCAAGTATCATCAATATTTGTTGCACGTTAAGATGGTGACCTGGTGGTGAACAATTTAGTGAGTCACCTGGCTCCTGTTGGTTTATCAAAAAATTTAGTTACAACTATACAGCGCTGTCTCAAATATGTACGTGTGTATCAGAGCTTGCTGTATTTGAGCATAGTGTGTAGTGTATGTGGAATGTGTGTATATGCTGGTGCACTATATACAAACATAGATTAACTGACTACAGCAAGCGGTGTAGTAGAGGAAGTGATTTTGGCTGTGCCATTGGTCATTATCTTAACATGCTCCGGGTATAGAACCAATTTGCTATTAAAAAAGCTTCTTAATTTTAATTCGAAACTCATACTGGACTCCTACTACCCGAAAAAATCGAATAGACTTAAAAAGTATACACTATCGTTGGTAAATTTTCGGACAGAGATATACAGGCAAGTACAGTATGTTTTGCTTTATTCTGAGACAAGGGCCACATATCCAAAACATTGCCCTATATAAGGTACAATCCTAACTTAACCTCAACCCTCCCATTCCACCAATTTAACTTGACCTCCCCACAACTGTCTAACATAACATAACTATACCTCTCTCCATTCCACCCATATGTCTAATCTATCATAACATCATTGCCCTTCCAGCTCCTACCATAAACTAACCACACCTAATCTCCTTTTCCGCCTATCACTTTCCTTACAGAGCCGGTCACATTCATACTAACATAGACTAACTTCTCTACCCTAACATGGCTTAACATCTCTACATCTTTTAGTGTATGCCACCCCCCACCCACCCTATAAAAGGTAAAACACAGAAACTAAACTTTTTAAAATAGGGCGATAGAGCATAGGGAAAGGGTTCAGATTTATCAGCTTGCCCTATCTGGGATGAGCTGGGTCCATGGCTTGTAGTAAAATACTTGAAGGTATTAAGCCATGTTAGGGTAGAGAAGTTAGTCTATATTAGTGTGAATGCGACTGGCTCTGCGAGGGAGTGGCAGATGGGAAAGGAGATTAAGTTTGGTTTGATAGGAGGGTGGGGGAAGGGCAAGTATGTTATGATTGATTAGACATATGGCAGGAGTAGGGGATGTAAATTACAGGCAGGAGGGATGAAGAGGTATGGAGAGGTAAAGTTAGGTTAGGTTAGATGCCCTCCCTATATAAGGCAATATTTTGAATGTGCGGCTCTTGTCCCAGAGTGAACAAAAGCATACTATACTTACCTAGTATATCCCTGTCCAGAAACTTTCTGATGGTAGTGTATATATATCATAAAACTAATATATTTTTGCTTCACTCAGATATAAAAGTGTAGTGTGTAGACACTAAAATATGTTATTTATATTATTGATATATTACCATCAAATTATAATTAATGTAAAATAATGTTAACTGTTTATTGCTAAAAATGTAATAACAAAATAATTAGCAAAAAATATTAAATCATAGAAGTAAAAAGTTTAAATAATTTTAAAATTGTCAAAATAAATAAAATATTAAAATGAATAAGTATATTTGTGTAATTTTAAATGTTTTATCAATATTTTAATTTTAATTATAATAAATAACTATTCCTTCTTCAATTAAATATATAACCTACCTATTATATATCCATCTTTTTTCCATGTAAATTTAGGCATAGGTGCTGCTTCAGGATTACATTCAATAGTTACATTTTTGCCTTCCGCACCATATATTTCTGATTTTAAAGGTTTCTTTTTAAATGATGGACGTATAGCTATAAAATTCACATAATATAATTTATTTTATGTTTATGGGAAATATATTAATACAATTGACTTACATAGCACTCTTAGTTGAGCAGATGAATAGCGTGTTTTTAATGTGTTACGAGCTTGACATTGATACATTCCTACATCTTTTTCAGCATCTAAATATTTTATGTTCAATACATTGTCCTGTATTGAATACCGTCCTTTATCATCAGGTTGTAACTTATTAATATCTAATAGTTCGCCATTTTTAAACCATCTATATGTTACGTCCGGAACACCAAATGCTTCACAAGTCCATGTCAAATCTGCTTGATTATCCATATGTTTATCTACCAGTGGAATGGTAAAATTTGGTTCAGCTGAAAGAATATATTTATTACTCGTTAATTAACAAAACTAAATCATTCTTTGAATTATCAAATTTTTTTTATAAAATACATTTTGTAGAAATTAAACTGTAATAAAAAAAAATTTAAATGTAACTAAATAATTAATTAATACCAAAATAAAGAGAATTTTCTAATTTATTCATGCTCAATATACATTTTGTAAAAATAGTATATACGATTGAACCTATTTAAATAATCAAACAAAATTTTAATTATATTTTCTCATTCAATATACTATGACATAATCAACAATAAATATATTATGTAAAACAGGGGTGACCAAACTTTTTTTTACCACAGGTCACAGATAAAAAAATTTTCATCGTGGGCCACACATTTTCCTTATGTTATTAAGATATTAGGTATAGGCATGTAACACATGGGACGTAAATAAGCTAATAATCATCATAATTTTTATTTTACCATTTCAAAGGCTCGATTTAGTATAGATTATTATCTTAATTATTACAAATAAAAAAAAATATATATAAAGTATGCAAAATATTCGGTTATATTTGCAAAAAATATTTTTAAATGTATTCATTTGACAGAGAACATCAATATCAGGTTCTAATTTGGTAGAAATCGTCTGAAGAACAACATGAAAATGGTAATTTGTATTACGAGACCAAGTTTTACTTTTATTGATTTTCATAGTTAAAAATTCTCACTCACAAATATATGTTGGGCCAAATATATAGGACATCTTCGCAAACTGCCAAAAATTTGGAAAATCTTCTTTAAATAAATTTAAATAAAACTCAACAAGATTTTTAGAGCTTAAATAATTATTAAATTGTATTTTTAAAACAATTTTGGAATTTATATTAAATTAATTTTCAAATAGATTTAAAAGTTTTTCATTTGCTTGAATGTCTTTAAAACGATTTTCAAATTCACAAATAAGTGTTTATAAATTTGATTCACCGTTATTTTGGAAATACACCACAGTTTTCTATTTTTAATGTAGTACAACATTGAAAATGAGAAAGATAAGACTTTTCAATTTAATTTAGAAACAGAGATAATGTATTTTGAAAAGCTTTTACTGCACCGAACAAAGTACAGCTGGCGAATTTTTCTTTTCTTTTTTTTGAAATTTTAGATTAAGAAATTCAAATAATTCATTATATAATATGTCCGATTAATAATGTAAATGACGATAAACAATAGGAAACTAGGGAATATAAATTTATATTTTATTATGTTCATGGATAAGAATCCAGTTGGTAAGACTACTAGGTATGATTTTTTAGGTGGGAAGATGTAATAAAAAAAGACGTAGAAGCACTAAATGGAGAACCGGATTGGAAAAAATAGTTGGAGAATTAGATGTGTGACGGGATGGTCTTGATAGCCGATCGACCCTAAGATTATAATTTTTTAAATATGATGATTTTATACTGTATTTTTTAATTTTTCAATATTTTGTTTTAATGTAAATGTAAAATATATGGTAAAATGTAAAATACTTTGGCAGGTCGGATAATAAATGGTGGCAGGCCGTAGTTTGGCCACCCTTGATGTATAGTATGATTAATGATTTAGATATAATTGTTAGAGTTATTGAATTATAACTTATAACAATTTAATATTATTCTATTATAGTTTATGTACAAGCATCACATATTTAAGAAAATTATAATATTACACATAAATATAAAGTATATATATGTATTTATCAATTTATATCAACCTAAAAATAAACAAATTAATTTGAACTAGATACATAAATTAGTTTTACATAATATGTATTTTGGAATATAATTTTATAACACAAAGAAATAAAGACAATTATTTAATTTTATAATATAATAATTTTATTTAATTAATTACCTTGTATTGTCAGAGTAACACTTTTCTCTTTACTATCGCGATCATTAAAAACATGACAATTGTATTCACCTTGGTCTTCAACTTGTACCTGAGGAATTACCAACACACGATTGTAATTAGTCATAAAAGAGCCTTTGGGTAATGGAATCCCTTTTCTCGTCCAATTGTATGAAGGCACAGGACTAAAATTAAATAATAAATTGTTAATAAATTTAAATGATAATTTAATACTAAAATAAGTAATTTAAGAATGGAATATGTTAATATTTATGTAAATTCTATATAAAGGTTAAAAGGATATTATACCCATATTTACATCTATATAACAGGTAATATAGTCAAAAGTTTTGACAATTTAAGCTTGGTTCTTTTTTTTTTTAATATCTATAACTTCTTTGTCAGACTGTTAGATAGATAGAGATGGAAAATGTGGGAATAATAAAAAGTAAATATAATGAGAATCGTACTATGCAAATGCAACACATTCAAGTCGAACTTCTTGGCCAGCTATTGGAGCTTCTGGAAACGCTTTTGGAAAATTGTTAGGTAATATTAGTTGTTGATAGTCAGCTACAAAATGAAATAAAGATTATTACTAATTCTTGTATACAAAATAATTAATTATAATAATACATACAATGTGTTACTACATGTAATGGAAATAAAGGACCATTTTTGCCTGTGTTTGAAACTTTACTTTGAACATTACAACTATAATTTCCAGCATCCATTTCTTCCAATGCAGAAAAATATAAGTATCCGTCATAAGAGACAAATACTCTTCTATCTTCTTGAACTAAGTTAGGAAACGATTCTCTTACCCAATAATATCTTACATCTAAAATATAGTCATATTTAGTATATATTTAAAATATAATAGTATGTATAGAATATTTAAATATCATATCTAATTACCAGGAAAATATTGAGGAGGATCACAAAATATTGTTTTACCCCAATTCTTATTCCCACGTTCAAGTGGACGTTGCAAGTTAAATTCACCAATAAATCCAAAAGAAACTTGTATGCTTTCGGAAATTATAGAACCAAACATATTTGATGCCTTACAGTGATATCTACCACGGTCTTCATCCTATTACAAACAATAACTACTTTAAAATATATTCACTTAATATTAAATCAATATTTTTTTTACCGCTTTAGGAGCATAAATAATAAGTGTTCCACCACTTAATGTGAATCTATTATTACTTAATGGATCAATTTTTAGAGCTAACGATTGATCTTCACTATCATCATATTCTTCTTTGAACCATTCATATGTAGGTGTAGGATAACCTCCGGCAATACAACTAAAATTTAAAATGTATTTATTTATTAACTCCATTAATTGATATACCTAAAATACTTAAATAAATGTTTTAAACATTCATTTAAATTTACAAATATAATTACAAGTATAATTTGGATGCTAATATTAATTAATTTTTTATGACTTTTAAATTTAAAAAAGGTGCACTTCGCTTGTCAGATATCAGTAGGAATGGAAGCACTTCACTTATCAAATAAGATACACTTGGTGAATGTATTGCATTTGGGAAAAAAAAAGATTCTGAGTGAAGCTTTGATGTACATAACTATTATTATTAATAAAAGTATGTATTTAGTATATTTAACATTATATTGTAAGAACAATTGCAGTAATAAATTTAATTTAATGTGACCTTATGTATACTATAAAATATAACATTTATTTAGAAAAGTTTGATTCAATATAGGAACATAACTACTACTGTCACATATACATTTAGTATATTTAAATTGGTCTTCAGTTTAGGAATTTTGGTATTGAAAGACAAACCATTGTAAATTCTCCGGTTTTGGTACACTTTGGTGATAAAAAGGATATTTTTTTTACAATGCGATGCATCAAAGGATGAGATTGGGTGCTGTTTATTGCAGTATAAAAACCAATTGGGTTTGCATCTGGATCATTAACAGAAATAGAAATTCTATATGCCCAGTTTGAGAAAGAATTCTTGAGTATAATTTTTGTATGTAAAAATTTAATTTTTTTATTTATGGTAGACTTATTATTATACTAACGGACCACAAACCATTTGGTAATAATAATGAACAATGATATTAATAAAATCCCATCAAACCGGTTACAAAAGATGCAAATTAAACTTCTTGACTATAGCATCACATTGAAATACTTTTCAGGGAAATGTATGCATACAGCATATTAACTATTCAGAAAATTTAGCGATGAAGTTAATAGCAAGAATGAATTTGACACTGTTGGTACAATTCATTCCATCGACTGTTATAATGAGAATAACACTGTATATTACTTGAGAAAGGCGACTGAACAAGATTCAGTTTTAAGAAAAAAAATTTAATATTTTAAAAATGGATAGCTTGTTACTAATAAAATGAATGATGATACTAGGCTCTATTTTAATCAGAGGAATGAAATTATTGTAGAGGAAGGAATCATTTACTTACTACATAAAATTATTATACCATAGCAAGGCAAACCATTGTTATTAAAGCCATATGGGCATTACAAAATCAAAAAATAGAGCTGAAAATATATTTTACTGGTCGGGAATTCTCAACGATATTAAACAGCATATAATCAGCTGTAGGACTTGTGAAATATATAGAAGTGCAAATAGGAAAAATAAATTAATATACTATGAAATACCTAATTTACCCTTTTAAAAGGTAGAAACTCATATATTAAGTCTTGGCAAGACTGATTATTTAGTACTAATAGACTATAACTCAAAATGGATTGAACTAAGGAATCTCAAAAATAAGACTGAATTGCATATTAGTAAGAAATTGAAAAGAATCTTCAGCAGATATGATATTCCTAGAATACTTGTAGCTGAAAATATGCCATTCATTCATATGAATTTAAGTCTTATAACACAACAAAGCTATGGAATTTTAAAATGATAACCTAGAGTCCAGAATATGATCAAAGTAATGGGTTGGCTGATAAGGCTGTTCATATAGCAAAACAAATGTTAAGAAAATGTTTAAGAGATTAGAAAGAAATAGAAATAGTTCTTCTAGAGTACATGTGCACACCAATGGGGAATTTAGGAGTGGCACCCAGTAAAATACTGAAGAGTAAGGCTGTTACAGGCTAAATTACCTACAGCAGATATTAATCTAAGACCTAACGTTCAGTATATGAGATAGGAAAATAAAAACACAAGAGGGTTATAAGCCTGGTATGGTAAAAAGGCAAACATAAAAGAGATGGAATTAATAAAAAAACAAACAATAATGGTTAAAAAGAAATGTGGATGGGCACCTGGTGTAGTAGTTAAGAAGGCGGAAACACCAAGGTCATATATAATAAAACAAGAAAATGGGAAAATTATTAGAAGGAATTTATATAATTTAAGACCTAGTAGGAATTAATTTGTAAAAAAAAACTGTAATACTAGATATTGGGATGATTCATCTAACAATATTACAGCGAGAACTTATGAAACACAAAGTGCAGAGAATGGGAGGCATCAGGAAGAGAGGAAATTCATCAAAAAGAGAATAGTGTGGACCAAATTCATACAAGAAGTGGTAGATGTGTAAGACCACTTAAAAGATATAGCCCTTAAAAGATTGTGATATTGTGATTTATTGATTATTCATAATTTATTATAGTTATTTAATAGTTTTATAGTTATTTACATTTTTATAGAGTTGTTTTGTTTTAAAATCATTAATTAAATTTTTTTTTATTGTTTTTTCATATTATAATTATACCTACC
>JAIPRL010005636.1:0-31131 GCA_025469235.1 Pemphigus obesinymphae
TTATTTAATTATTTTTTATTCACAACGCCCTATCACCAGGGTGACGGTTCTGTTCAGGAGAATTTTTTAAAATACGTAGGCACAAAAACTTTTTGACAGGACGAAGTCTGTCGGGTCAGCTAGTTATAATATATAAAATATTAAATAATTGGTTTTATGTAGTTTTAGGAATAGGTACGTAGAAAATATATTTTGATTAGGAATGCTTTTAATATTTAGTGTTTTATTTAGATACCTACATTTTATTATTTTATATTTTTGTGGCAAGACGTTTTTCTTTGGTACATTGGGAATATAATCCACGGAATAAAAAATATTTTTCGATTATTTTGGATTTCGACTACAATTATGTACGAATTTAGATATAGATTAAATGCCCATCGAAGTATATTTTATATTATCATACTATTGATTATTCTATTCAATGTTAGTTTAGTCATAATTGTCTTCCTGCCTATTCTTTTAATCGTAATAAAATATTTCTTTTGCTGCATTTATCACAATAATATAGAGGTAAATTCGTCATACACTTGTTCATTATTCTTCTATATATACAGCCAGAAAATCTACTATTCCACTTCTTCTCCTCTTCTTATAAAAATCCTCTATATAGGAACGCTCTTTTTTCAGTTAAAAATTCAAAGTAAAAAGACAAAATAAGTAGGCAACGAGTATAAAAATTTGTCTCATATGTTTTATAAATGTCGTATTCTTGTATTTTAAATCACTGCAGCGTGGAATAAATATAATGTATATAATTATGTATATAGTGACAATATATTACCATTTTAATAGGTAATGAAACTAAATAATCACTTTTTTTTCGCAAATGCCACTAAAATATTAAGGTTGCTGTTCAAATACAAATATTATTATTGATATTAGTGGATTTTGTCAAGTCCGGTAAGGGACAAGGCCCACACGACACGTAAGTGCTATTCAATACCTTTTGTAATTCAGATAGCGCTCGGCACACCACCTAAGCGGTCCCTTCTCATCTGTGGACCACGAGCACCGGCCGGAATATAAGCCCGAGCCAGTTCACGGGTGAGTGCATACCTCAGTCCCGATGTACGACACTGGCCGGAAGAGTGCCTATCTTACAATCACCGGAGTTATGGATAACGGTATCCTTCGGTGTTCCTCGCCGATAAAGCGGTTAGGTTTAGGTCGAAACTCGGGTGAGTGGCAACCGCACGGGACTACCGGTGGCCCGTAGACTCCGTGCTAACCCCGAACGGACACCCTAACACCGAGGAATTTCTACCTAGCCAAGCTTGGCTTTAAACCACAGAGTAGCTCCTGCTACAGCTACTATATGGAGCCAACCTCCTCCCCCCACCCACGAAAACCAATTCCAAACCATTCCGACCTACCCGTGGTACCGTATAATATGATATTGATAGGATTATTCGTACGAATATATCGATACGAATATGATCCCATATTTTACTTAATTTTTTTTATACATTCTCAGATTTTTGTTGTTAATTCTTGATATATTTTTTTTCAAGTGATGTGGTTAATTAATTATCTAAAATAATAATAATTGCTACGCAATGCTTTACAATTTTAGAGTAGTACACCATTGTGCTTATTTTACATTTAAAATAAATATTAAATAATAATGAACAACCTTAACCATATCCTCAAATAAATTATCGAATAAGAACATTCGTAACGACAGAACCAAAATATAATAAATTACCGTTATTATTTAATATTTCATGATGTCATAACTATACAAACATTTAAAAAAAAAAATTGATGAAATTATATTTAAATTCGTCTTTTAACCTGAATTTGGAAATGAGGAAATTTTTATTAAATAAGTAATACATAGCAAATAACTTAAACACATTTATTTAAATGGTTTTTATTTCAACTGGTCATAATTCACGATTTTTTCAATCCACACTAATCACATAAGATACCTCTCACTCATCAAATAAATTACAGTAAAATTAAAATCATACGTACTTAATTACGTATGTCTAATGTCTATTTAGATTTTTAAATGATACATATTATTATATATTATGTTACTTCTGCTACTTCCGCACCTTATGTATGTAACGATAAAATTTCACTGACTCGCTACCGTATGCCTTATTTATGTTAACACGTTGAGAGGGAGCACGATTATATAGATAGGTTTGGCAGAGCCGTAGCAAGATTCGATAGCGCCCTTGGCAAAGAACCGAATTTCCGCCCCTAAATTGGTAATAAGAAAAAAAAATTTATAAATTTTTTGGAACTGCGCCCCCATTCCTCGAAAATTCAGTTAATAAGCAAAAAAAGAAAGTCGTCAACTTATTTTTACAAGATTTTGGTCATCGAATTTTCACCCCCCAATCTTAGAAATTTAGGGATGGATATTACTGAATTTTTGAGCCCCCTTTTCTATTGCGCCCTTGGCCTGGGCCAGTTTCGCCAAGCCCTTGCTACGGCTCTGAGGTTTGGCAACTCAAGATCTTGTCTTTTACCGATATATGCATATAGCGTACACATCTGAGCAAATTCAGGCTGAGCATGGGTGCACTCCGCTCAGGGCCGTAGCAAGACTCAATAGTGCCCCTGGCAATGAACAGAATTTAAGCCCCCTCCTCAATCACTGTCATTCCTATGAAATATTCATGGTAGAGTAATAAGAAAAACAAGGGCTTTTCACAAATGTGTTGATTGAACTGTCCAAATAATTATCAACCCGAAATTTTTTTCTTAGCGAGACAGTACCCCCTCCCCGCCCCTCTTACTGACCTTATAATCACCCAATTTGTGTTTTATTACCTTTAAAAATATCATTATAAAAAACCATCTTTAACATAAATATCTCCTTTTTTATTAAATATTAAAATCGTTACATATAAAAATAAGGAGATACGCTCACTATGTCTCAATTCTTCCTGATGCACCGCGCCTAAAATTATCATCAGTAAATTGAGACGGACCCTCATTGAAATTGCGCTTTTGGTATTATTGCGCCCCTGGCAAAAGCCCTCTTGCCAGTGCGTAGATACGGCCCTGACTCCGCTAGCCACTCGAGAAGATGTGGCTCAAATTTGTGAAGTGAGAACGCATGCTCGGCTTGAATGTACTCAGATGTGTACGCTCCTTTTCAAGTACACTATAAATGCATAACTAAAGACTAAATATTGTATTTCGACTTGTATAAAGATATTCTGTAATTAATACAATTTACTGGAGACCATTATATTCCACGTAGGCTACATATTGTAGTATAGCCATATTTAACAAACAATTATATTATTAACTTACTAAAAGGAACCTTACAAATGTATAGAAGAAAACGTCGTTCTTAATGCTATCCCGCTGAAGTAGTATCATCGAAGAACTCGCACCTAGTTGGGACGCAACGTACGCTTTTCTGATATAAATTTATATTTTTAGTGTTTGTTCAAGTTTTCGTGTGTAAAAGTATGGGTTTTTGCTCAAAAATGTTTCTTTTTTTGAAATATATTGTTTTAATATAATATATAATATACCTACTTAGGTATATTACATAATATTGGATAACATGACAAGTTGTAAGTACTTATTATACCAAAATTAGTTTCATGACCTATGAAAACACTTTGCGCGACTCTTTTCGATATAATTATTAAAATAAATATTGTTTTTAATACATAAGAAAATGTACAAAGTGTATAGAGAATATGTAATGATAACACAAATAATTTAGATAGAAACATTTAATTTGATTTCTAATAGAGGATAGATAAAGGATAATATATTATATGTGTAGTAAAACAAAACTTTTCTATAGTAGGAATTCTTATTTTTGATATAACATTCGTTTAGATTACATTTTTAGTGAAAATTAGTAATTAAATACCGTTATTTCAATATAAACAAAATTAAAGAATGACTAAACAATGAATACAGAAAATAATTAAAAGACAAGGTGAATAACAACATAAACCTAGAATAATATCAAGAACACTGGACAGAATTAGAAAAAACATTAAAAGAGGTAACAGAAGAAAAAATTGGCATGGCAAGCAACAAAAAGACCAAACAATGGTTCAACGAGAGCTGCAAGAAAGCAGTACAAGAAAGAGATAAAGCGATATCCTTAGTTACTGTGGAGAACAGTGAGGAAAATAAAAGCTAGAAATAACCAGAGATGAAAAAAGTAATAGGAAGAGAAAACAATAATGTGGGAAATACAACGGATAGATATAATGGAGAAAGCATATAAAGACACGATAATATTTTTCAGAAAATAATGAAAAATTAGAATACGAATTAATAACTGAAGAAAGGTTCATTGCTAAAGAGATTAAAAGAGTATTTCAAGAAATGTTGAATCAACCAGAAATAGAGGATCACGAACAGGATAATGTCGTAATTTCAATGAAAGAACAATACCAATGCATACCAGAGAAAGAAGAAACTAAAGAAGCAATAAAAATGCTATAGAATAATAAATGACCAGGTGAGGACATGATAGGAGCCGAACTATTATAAAAAGGAGGGGAACCGATCCCAAATGATATATGTGAACTAATTAAGAAAATTCGTCAACAAGAACAAATACCAAAAAAATTTAAGATAGCAGTAATATACCTCATGTATAAAAAAGGTGACCTAGAAGACTGTCATAATTATAGGGGTATATCATTAATCATAGCAGCTTATAAATTATTATCGAATATAATTTTATACAGATTAAAACCATACGTGAGAGAAATAGTAGATGAATATCAATGCGGCTTTAAACCAAGAAAATCTACAACTGATCATGTTTTTACGCTAAGACAATTAATAGAAAAGTATTAAGAGCATAATACACCACTATACCTATTATTTATTGATTTGAAGCAGACGTACAATTCTATCAAAAGAAAATCACTATGGAAAAGCATGAAAAGATTCGGAATACCATCGAAATTAGTCAGAATGGTGAGAGCATGCATTGATGAATCGAGATATAAAATCAAATTTGGAACTCAGTAGAATTTGATGTGACAGTAGGACTAAAACAAGGAGATGCCCCGTCGCCTTTTATAATTTTTAACAATGCTCTGTTGGAAGTTGCCAGAAAAGTTCAAGAAACATTAAAATCTATTTCAAAAATAGGGATGGGTCCAATCTTAAAAAATTTTGTTTATTACGCATGTGTTGAAAAAATAAATTGTAAAAATTGAAAATTTAAAGTTATATATATTCTTATATCTTCTAAAATATTTAGTGTTATAATTAAATTTGAAATTCCTGTATACTATTGAATAGTATACTATCTAACTAACTAACTACTGCCCAATTTATACAATCAATATACTGAAAGAAACTTTGACTAACCATTAAACCATTTGATGACACTATTGATTATTTCCAAGGCATGCAGAAACAAATCAGTGAAATCGGTGGATACATTTGTCTCCAATACGAATTGCCGTTTCCTCACCATTCGTCAGCACCGCCATCATTTTTCCATAACCTGATGTACAAAATTAATTTTATTAATACCAATCGGCAATTTTGTAAGTAGATATATATATAATATTAATTATTACAGTATTATAATAAAATAGATACAACTTATATACAATTAATACACATTAGAAATAAAATTAACTTACAACTAAAAATAATTAAGATAGAAAGTATGAGGGTTCATTATATATGGAATAAAGCATTCGGTATAAAGCATTGTTCAAGCAATTTATTCATACCTATAGTAGTATAAGTACATATACCAAAAGAATGAATACATTTTTCCCTTAATAGGTAATTAAAAGGGAGTGTAGGAATGACTTTATATGGTCATGGAGTAAGAAATTTCCATTAAATTAACAAAAAGAAAGAATTTGAAATATGTACTTAATACACTCAGGTATTACAAATTTATATTTAAAATTAAAATTTAATTTAGAAATTTTAGGTTTGATATTTAATTGAAAAAAAATTGAACAGGACGGGGGTGGATCCCGCAGGTTTTTTAATTAGGGTAGATGCAAAAAAAAATTTATTCATACCTATAGTAGTATAAGTATACATATACCAAAAGAATGAATACATTTTTCATTTAATAGGTAATTAAGAGCGAGTGTAGGAATGACTTTATATGGCCATTGAGTAAGAAATTTAAATTAAATTTTAAAAAGAAAGAATTTAAAATAGGCAAGTACCTAATACACATGTATATGATATACCTATATATTGAATTAAAACTTAATTTAGAAATTTTACATGAGAAATTTAATTGAAAAAAAATTGGACAGGACGGGGGTGGACCCCGCAGGTTTTTCAATTAGGGTAGATGCAAAAAAAAATTATTCATACCTATAGTAGTACAAGTAAGTACATATACCAAATGTATGAATAAATTTTTCCCCAAGTAGGTAATTTAGTAAGGGTGTAGGAATGACTTTATATGGTCATTGAGAAAGAAATTTTAATTAAATTACAAATAGAAAAAATTTAAAATAGGTAGCTAATACACATGTGTATTATACACCTATATATTGAATTTAAATTTAATTTAGAAATTTTATATTAGAAATTTAATTGAAAAAAAATTGGACAGGACGGGTGTGGACCCTGCAGGTTTTTCAATTAGGGTAGATGCAAAAATAAATGTATTCATACCTATAGTAGTATAAGTACATATACCAAAACAATGAATAAATTCTTCCCTTAATAGTTAATTAAGAGCGAGTGTAGGAATGACTTTATATGGTCATAGAGAAAAAAATTTTAATTAAATTTAACAAAGAAAATAATAAATATTGGTACCCATTACACATGTGTATTTTATACCGATATTTTAAATTAGAATTTATTTTTAGAATAGTATACTAAATAACTAACTAACTACTGCTAAATTTATACAATCAATATACTGAAAGAAACTTTGACTAACCATTAAACCATTTGATGACACTATTGATTATTTCCAAGGCATGCAGAAACAAATCGGTGAAATCGGTGGATACATTTATCTCCAATACGAATTGCCGTTTCCTCACCATTCGTCAGCACCGCCATCATTTTTCCATAACCTGATGTACAAAATTAATTTTATTAACACCAATTTTGTAAGTATAGATATATATAATATAAATTATTACAATGTTATAATAAAATAGAAACAACTTATATACAGGCGCGTAGCCAGGAATTTCCAAAGGGGGGTGTTATGAAAAGTAACAACCTTAATGGAAAAATAAAATATACTGTATCTATTTATATTTTGAAAATTGATTTATGTAAAAATAAATTATTATAATATATAATAAATCTAATTATTACATTAATCTTAAAGACATTTATTTTATACTCATTTATCATATTTATCTTATTAATATTTATTTTACGTATTACATTTTCTGTTGATACTAATACATCACGATGTATATTGATAATTGCCAAATTATTTTGACGATTTTCACCAGTCGTACTTCGTGAATATGATTTCAAACGTCTAAGTGTTGAAAAGGACCTTTCAATAGAAGCAGTTGTGACGGGAAATATAGCTAATATAATTAAAAGTTTTTAAGTAGTTGGTAACTTGGAAATATATCTTCATTGAAATTATTTAAAGCTTCCATTATATTTTTGGGTGCCTTCTTTTTTATTTGTTGATGCCATATTGTGAATTCACTAATTGCAGTTACTTCATCTATATTTCAGTATCCGATAAATATGTTTTTAGAAGATCTTTATTTGATTTAAATTAATTCACGTGGATTTATTAAACAAGTAAAACTGTTATTCATCAATCATCAATCTTTTATTAAGTTGTTTTGAAAAATTATTTAAAAATGGTATGTATATTGAAATCATATAATACATTTCCACAGATGTTGTTACAATATTATAATAGAGCGAATTGTTTGAGTTATTGTAACTCTAGCTATTGAAATAAAAATTCCTAAGGATTTGCATTTCTTTTCAACCTCAGAAAAAATCGTTTTAAATTCCTATTTGGTTTCTGTTCGTAATTGAACTATTGTACTTATAACTTCATCAGAAATTTCCATTGCTAGTGCTATGTCCATATTTTCTTTTTGCAATTGACGACTTAATGGTAGACTTATTGAGTTTACTTTCGTAAGTTCATATACATTGTATAGTGATGTTTTATGTTTTTTTTATAAAATACGACGCAATGGAATTTTTAGTTTGTTTACTAATTGTATGTGCCATGATAAGTATATAATAATCAAAACAGTCAAATTAAAATAATGTCAACATTTTACAGAAAAACGCTAATTCGTTTTTCATTGTCATACAATCACAGTTATCGGTGTAACCTTAACAGCTAATAAATACACTGATATTGATGGATCCCTTTCTTATCTATCTTGATTGGAAAATGGTAAATGTGGTTACCGATTAACAAATAACTATAGAGTATAAACCATAGACCATCATAGTTCGTTTTATCAATATTCAATAATCAATCTTTAACATCATATTTTTTTTTATAAAATACGAACATTGTTATGTAATTTATATAATGATAGTTACGTTTACGTATAGAGGTAGAGTATCATAATGTAAAATAATTTATCTTGCTCTTTTTTTTATATATATACATGTAATAAATAAACACGCTCAATTTTTTTTGAGAGGGGGGTGTTGTTACACCTATAACATCCCCTCGCTACGCCACTGCTTATATACAATTAATACACATTTCAAATAAAATTAACTTATGGCTAAAAATAATTAAAATAGAAAATATGAAGGTTCATTATATATGGAATGAAACATTCGGTGTAAAGCATTGCTAAGGCGAGAATGAAGTAGAATGAGAAGGAATAAAAAAAATATTATGGTTTTGAAAATAATAAAAAGAAACACGGAGCCTAATATTAAAATAAAATATCAGGTACATTTAAAGAGCCGTTAAGAATAGATGCGATGTACTTGAGGTCGACGTCAGAAGGGGGCGATGAGTGCAAAGGTATGTTTAATTTGGAACGAATGAGTGAGTGGAAGGTCTATTTTAATGATATATGCGTCATAAGATAGGAATCTATATTGTATACGTTTTAATCATCTTAAATGATCATTGGCCAGATACGGATTTTAAATAACTGTGCTACTCCAATATAGACCAATATAAATTTAAAAAATTTCATATCATAATTTTGAACAAAATAATTTATATTGACTAAATAAAATTTTAATATATTTACAGGACTTAAAAGGACTATCAGCTATTAAACTTACCTACCTATACCTAATAACATTTTACACACTTTCACTAAGGTAATAATTATAGAATTAGCAACTTCTCGATATTTGAAAAACTAACAATTATGTTAACAATACGGTTTAACACAAATTTAGACGTTTTTCACTATTTAAAAAAAAAACGTACAATCCATGAATTAAAGATAGAAGTTTTTTAATTAATTACTAGTTTTTATAACATTTATAGGTGGTATCTATAATAAATCATGATTTTTAGCAAAAAGTAATCATAAGATAATTTATAAATAGGTACAGAAAATTCAGTAATATTCAGTAAGATTCAGTGTACAAATTATATAGGAAATATATACGTATTAGGAAAATATATGAAAAGAAATTTAGTGCGCGTGTATTATTTTAGATATTATAGTAAAATACGAAAAAACCAATTTTTTTTATTCACCTATAGGTATTATTTGCTAAAGTACACTTAAGAACTTGTGAATTATTTTACAAATTATTATTATAAACCTAAATCACAAAATGAATTAGTTAACTTTTAAGTTTTAACTGCTTATACCTATGTATTTTAACAACTATGTTATCATCTTCAGCGCAAACCAAAAACTTTAATATAAGTACTTAAAAATGTATAATTTTCATTGTTTGGTTTTATAATAATTTATAGGTTTTATTTTTTTAATTATATTAGTTCATAAGTTATATTAGATAGTATACTAGATTTCTTTGTTTACAAAAATGTAGATTGAAATTAATTTTCCCTAAAAACTTATTTAAAGTAAAATTGACTCTATTTACGTTTTATTTAAAATGTATTTCAATATTTTTCCCTATGCTCCTTATTAATATTTTTTTTCATAAACATATAGAAACCATAGCTGTTTTACATGGGAATCCCGTGCCCATGCCCAACCGTCAAAATTTAGTAAAAATAAAATCGTATTATATTATTTTATCTTAATAAAACTTCATCTTTTTGAGTTAACTCTTTTCACATGGTGATATATGTCACAATGTGACATATTACACATATTTTCGTATAGGAAGTATTTTCAACTTATCTTAGAATATTAAAACTATATATTTCTTAAAAACATTTTTGAGACAACCGATACTTTTATACAGGAAAATTTGAGCACCCAAAACTCCCCTTAAAAATATAAATTTAAGCCAGAAAAGCTTACGTTACATATAGCAACTATGTGGAGTTTTTGATGAAACCAATTTCGTTGGAATAACATGTAGAACGAAATTTTCTATGTATTGTATGGTTCGTTTCAGTAAGTTAAGCTGCACCCACACAATGATAGTAGCGCATAGGAATAGCTGTCACGATAGTACTCTTCAAAAATCATATATGCGTATGATATAATATAGGGCATGATAGTCACTCTCGCACTATCACATTTCCATGATAGTGTGATAGTGTCTATTATTTTATATTTTCCTCGTTTCCCTATTCCTGGTGCATTTTATATAATTAAAAAAGACATTTATGAATAAATTATTCTCATACAATTATTTAAAATTTTTGCGTACTTATTGTTTGTACACGTAGAATAGAATACTATGGTAACCATGTTTCTATAAGTGGTAAGATCGTCTGTCTTGTTTTTACGTTGTTTCTATGTAGATACCTATAATTCCATTAAATAAAATTTAAAAAAAAAAATGTATTTATTAAAGTAATTTGTAGGTGGTTATAACTAACATTAGATATATCAATCATTGAGCTCAAATAAACTGCAGCAAATAAAAAGAAAAAAATGTTGAGTATAACGAATATAAAACATTAAAAGTATATTCGTCATTCAGTGTTAAACAAGTATACCTCCATATCCATCGATCAGTAATTTAACTAATAATCTTTATTTAACTGCAATTATAAAATGAATGATGTAGAATGATTTTAATACAATTTGTTCAAGTTTTTGCAGTCTTGATCAGTTTATATTTATTTACATATATATATTTAAAGTATAATAACAAATACTTACTCGTAAATATTAATAAAGAACAGTAAAATAATAAAATAAGTATATTTACATAGAACCAAATTAAGCGTTTACCATTAAAAACATCGATGAATACATAGATGATTGCAGCGAAGAAAAACAACCACGGTCTTAGAAAACAGCAATGCCAGTGTCCACGGATGTTGTTTATACTCCTATTTTAATAATTATTATAATATTCATTATTAATGTATAAACATTTTATGTGCAAATTCACAAGTCATCGGCAGTTTGGTCAAAAACATTTTTGGCTATTTAAAGTGAAAAATCATGGTAAATAAGCATACGTTAAATAGTTTAACTATTTGAAAACAAATTTAAACTCACAAATGTTTATTTAAGATTTTACTTGAAAAATAGTTTGAATTAATTTATTATATTGTAATTCGTTATTGATGATTTTATTTTTTTCAAATTAATTATTCAATTTAAACTTTTATTTCTATAAAACATAGAATAAAAATAAATGAAGTCAAATTAATTTTCAAAATTTAATTTGGACTAACTATACTGGAAATATGCTTATTACCTTATTGGTCGAAATACACGTAGGATATATTCACTTTTAACTATGAAAACAGTTTTGTATACTAATGTTAAAATGCAAAATAGCAACTAAAACGTAAAGTGTATAAATGTATAATATACCAACGTTCAACATCCATTAGATGGACAAGTTAACGCGGTTTATAAAAATGAAAAAAAAACAATAGACACACGAAACAGCATTCTTCATTGTAATATATAATACAGATGTTTTAATTATACAATTATGTTTGCTTAATTTTTCTGTGAAATGTCCAATAGAACACTTTAATCCATTTTTCGGTATGTATAATAGGTACCTAAATTTAGTCAAGATGATAAATTTAAACGGATCATTTTTCGACTTTTTTTATAATTTATGAGGAATAACTAAACCGTGAAGCAAAAAAAAAACTGGTTATTACTTATTTCCTTATAGTTTAGAAAATAATTGTTTAAAAAAATTGTGTATATTTAATAAAAGGTTCAAGCAATACGTCTAAAAAGTTTAAAATCTAACGTGTGTTAATATATTTAATATTAGTATAATGTTCGGTTAAACGAATCAAAACATATAGTTTAAATGTTTTATTAAATTGATAGAAATAATTCCAAACATAATCATAAGTTTAAAAATAGTCATGCATTCACTTTTTCATTAGAAATTTGAACGCCTGCGTCCTGCCGCAAAGCCCGCAATACAGTAATGATCGTGCGGCTAAGGCATGTGGCACCTACGTCATATCCAAATGATTATCTTCATTCGTCTATACCCCTAGTGACTGTGCGTTACTGTGCGTTTTTATAATATTATAAATATTAATTATGCTTTAAGTGTTTACGTGATTAATTGTATTAAATTAATTAAGGCCGATTTATTTGTTTTATTACTATAATATATTTATATATTGAACGATCTTCAAATATCAGATAACATTAGGTAGGTTGCAGTACAAAAATTCACAGGATCATAATTTTTTAATTATATATTATTAAACAGGTAGGTATGGATGATATATGCTGCTTTCATACAATATCTAATGGATTTCATATTATAGGTACCTATGTCCTCTATTTTTTAAATTATATATTTGTGTTTTTGTTAGATTATACATTTTTGACTTGTATTGTACAAGTAGAAATATAATTAGATAATAGATAGGTACCTAACTATGTATAAATTGTATTGTTTTTCGTATAATTTCATTAATTAATTACCTATGTTTGTAGTTAGCAATACTGTATAATAATAGTATGTTATATACATGCCTATAGGTATCTGTTAATTGATACAACTATACCTACCTATTTTTCTGGGACAATTTACGGATAAAAATTTTTAACAGTATTATATAGTTAAAATAAACACAACTACATCAACTATATACATTTAGTACGTCTAACCATGTTATAAGATAGTCTGTATAGCTACCATGGTTTATGGTTGAATCAACCATTTAAATGTTTATTGCAACTATGTTTTTTCCGTGATATTATACGTATATAAATACAGTTAAGAATTAACTAATTGGAAACTGGAAGTATTGATAAATAAAAATGAAATTTTAAAACAATTTGAATATACTTTTAATACATTCAAGTGGTTCGGAGCGTTAAATATTTTATAGCTGCCTATATTAATATTATTCTACTGTATTATCTTACATTTACTTATGAATAATAATAAAAATACGCCACTAGTTACGACTTATTTTAATAGGTAGGTACCTATATTGAAATTAAAAAAAGTAGTGTATAGACATGATTATTTTGTATATAAATACTTACCTACTTTGGTTTTCCATATCGCATCGAAACAGGACAAGTCATTTTTTGCTTAGATAAACAATAGTTTCCATTATACTTATATTATGAATGGAATCATGAAGTTTTTGGTTGGCACTGAAAATCACAAAATTGTTGTTGAAGTACGTAGTTAAAAGTTCATTATTTTATGTTAATTTTTATTTATAATAATTGATATTATATATGGATACTATAGATACTCACAATTTTTAACCAAAAGTAATGATCGGATAATTTATAAATTAGTAAAAAATTTTTATTATTATTTAATAAATTATATTAATGAACAAATCCATAGAATTTCTAAAATATATTCAACGTTTAGAATGTCAACGATCGTTTATGATATTGATAGATATCCAAAGACATAATATTATGATTTATGTTATATGCCATAGAGTAACTGCAGCGTAGACATTGTAATTTTATATTTTATTAGGTACGTATCTACATTTTATATCATACGTTTAGGTATAATCAGTGATGTAGTGGAAGGTATACGATCGTATACCTACGTATACTCACTACTTCAGCCAATTTTTATTTACGGCCTATTGACAAATTCACAGTACCTAAACATTTAAAAAATATTTAGTTTTATTTATTATTTTTTCTTTATTACCTGATAACTGATAAGTGATATGCTTATGGAAAACAAGAATTAATAACTGGGTAGGTAGTTGTAGCGGCGGTATTATGTTCTTTGGTAGACTTAGTTTTTTAGTTTAGGTTCTTAGGTAGCTGGTATCTCCATAAATACTGTATGATTATTGTAAATTATTGTTTGCTCTATTCACTTTGGGAATGGTACCGAGTAGTGATGAATTTTACATATTTAACATATTGTTGTACCTGCATATTTTACAAAAATAAATAATAATATATATATATATTTGATTATTCACTAAAATACGATGAATTGTATGTATACAGGAGGATCAATTCAAAATAACTCAACTTCACATTCAATATAATCATTATATGTACCCATTCATTTTCGAAAATTTTAAATGCTTGTGTGTTTAGTACCTATGTCTACCCCGTATACATATAGTGAATTTTTAATTTATACAAATTAACATTAGGTGCACACATATACCTACATATATTTTTATGCAACTCTCCCCACATCATAATGACTAATTGAGTATTTAAGTACCTAATATAAAACATGTAAGTATCATAATAATTATTATTTTTGATATAAGATAAAATATATTACCTTTCTTAAGAGGACGCTACTCACACGGCTGTTGTCTCTGTCTTACATGCGCATAACAGCAAATCTACATACCGAATTCTTACTACAGTTTATTTATAATTAATATTAGACTCAATTTACCTATTATCAAATTTGTAGAGAAGAAGAATGTTGGGCAGTAGATAGAAAGATAGAACAGAGAATGAGTGTCGCTGAGATGAGAATGTTAATTTGGATGATGAGTGGAGTTACTAGAGAGGATAAAATAAGGAATGAGTATATCAGAGGTAGTATAGGGGTAGTAGACAAAATGAGAGAGAATATATTATGATGGCTCGAGCATGTATTAAGGAGGGAAGAGACTGAGGCAGTAAGATTAGTAAGGGAAATGCATGTTGTTGGTAAGAGGGGGAGAGGAAGACCGAAAAAGAGATGGGGGGATGTGATGGCGAGTGATATGAGGAAGGTGGGAGTAAGTGAAGAAGATGCGGGGGATAGAGTTAAGTGGAAGTGTAGGATCAGGGTGGCCGACCCTAAATAGTTGGGAGAGAAGGCGAAGGAGAAGAAGAAGAAGATTATGACAACTTTTGCTAAAATAGTAATATCTGTATAAAACTGGTTTACACTTTTATAATGAAAAATGTAATCAAAATTAATCCATAGACCTATAATTTTAGTATTGTTACTATAGTAGTAGTAGTAGTAGTACCACGTTTTATATACACGCATTTTCAAACACGACATAAGCGGACGGTCATTGACTTTTGTCTATACTATAATGTAGAACCTATATATTATATAGGTACTTACTATAAGCAATATATTATGTAGCTACGTAACTTTTGACATTTTTAGATTAATACCATACCATTGACCAATAAAGTTATAAGTAATTTAATTTTGTTATTTTTATTCAATTTCAGATTGGCGTATTATATTAATTAATATTATATTAATATTGTTATTCGATTTTTTGTGAAATTCTACCCTAAATTAATGTGTTACACTATTTTTCGATTTTCTGGTGTCATCCATAAAGTCTTTTAGTGCCACAAAAATGAAAAGGGTAAAAAGGGTCAAAAATCAAGTCATATATCTATATTATTTTATATATATATATATAATATGTAATTTGTATTATATTTTTATAAAGATTTTGATGGTATCATTATATTTTGTTTAATTTGAAAATTTGATTAGATATCATTGAATACTCTTAGTTTCATTCCCATAAAAAAAAAGAAATATGTCATAATTTACATATCATACTGAACATGAATTTAAATCAAAATTTAAAAAAATTAAAAAGTTGACCTCAAGTATACTTCATAACAAATTCAAATCTATTTTCAAAAATGTTATCATATAACTAGGCTGATCTGTACAATTTACAAATGATAAGTATATTTTGGTAAAAAAAATTGGTATCCAACGTCCTTAATTTATAATTGACCTACATCAATATGTACCATATTTTTATTTTTTTAAAAAAATACTAATCAAAAAAATGATCAATGTCCCAATATAATTTTTTAAATATGCATTATTTTTTGGCATGTGTTAGTCCCTCAATGGAGATGCTATCAATGTAGTTATAATATCAAATTTATGATACCTATTTAAATAGTACACACCTGTCACTAGTAATAATTAACATGGTTATAAATAATAATAGGTAGCCGTCAAGTACTACTACTACTACTACTACTACAGTATACTAGGTACTATCACTGAATAAAGTATTATTATTATTAATATCTTAGTTCCAGGCAGAAACCAATCAGTTGTTATTGGTATCGGTTCTTATCAGTTATTATTTAACCAAATTATCTTGAAACTATAAACCCTTAGTTAGAAAATATGAACAAAATAGTAAAATAATGCATATTTTATTCTGTGGTTTCACAGTTAACAATATATTATGATTTATTGTACCTAATATATTTATATTTTACATATAGTATTCAGACAAAATAATTGACAGGTATAGTAATAATTGAATAATTAATTATGTAGTTCAAGTGTGATTTACATTTAATATATAGGTAGGTAGTCAACATATGATATTTGATTTACTGAAATAATTGTTTACCAACATGTTTAAATTCATAACGCATTTTTAACTAAGGTTGTAAATTAGGCGTGAATGTTTTTAATTTAAATAGTTTTTCTATATCTATTTATTATTATCTAATACAGTACCTATAACTATTACATCTATCTGGGTACTTAATATACCTGAATAATACCTAACTATAATTTTTTTTATGTCATAAAATATTAAATTCTTTATATAGTTTTTAAAGTATAATTTTTTCTATAAGTATGATAGATAATTAATATTATTATCAAGTATATATTTAAAATAAAGTGTTGAATACTATTACATTGAAAAAGGAAAAAATAGTTACCTAAATAAAAATATGTTTTAAATATTAAGTACATTAAATGATCCAAAATAATTCTATATGATTCTTTTAATCTTTGTATTATGATTGTTTTTATTATTCAATCAATTGTACCTATTATTAATTTAAAATGTATAATTTTCTAGAAATCAAGCTTAAACAAGATGTAATATTATACCAATACCTTAGTATAATTTATGACTAATATAATATATATGTACAAAAGAAAAAACGAAAACCTGGTTTTGAAATTTACATTCAATTTACGATTCGAAAAATTTTCTCTTTATTTTGTTTTAATCATTATGTAAATACTTATGTATTCATCATTTTTATATCAAAAAATTATTTTATTTAAAGTATCATTATATCAGTTGCATAATAGTAGGTACCATTATAATAACATTAAAAATTGCAGTTAAATAATTAAAACATAATTTTTTCTAGTTAGATGTTGAAATTATATATTAGGTAATAAGTTTTTATATCAATTTTTTGTACTAAATTGTTAATTACTGAAGTCTTATAAATATAAGTGAACCACAGTATTAATTAAAGCATTACAAAATTATAAATAATTGAATTATTAACGAATTATTGCCACAATTCTGTAAATGAATAACGGTGTGTGGGTAAAATATCAGTAGTTTATTCTTTAAAAATAAAAATATTGTCATTTTTAAAGTTAACCTTTTTTAAAAATAAATACTAATGAAAACAAATTATTGCAATGATTCATAGAGACTAATTTATAGTCCCTATGAATGGTACTTAAAATCTGTAAACATATATTACACACATTTACCTAGAAAATTTGTTGTTCTGATAGAAAATTATTTAATCATTAAAATTTTTTAAAAATAATAAATGACTAAATACGTTAAATCATTTTTAAATAATAATTTATTGTTCCCTTTATAAATAAAAAAATAATATACTAATTTTTACAAAATTACAAAATTTGAAATATTTTTTTAATAAAACAGTGTGAATTTGGTGAAATGTGGTAATTTCAAAATTAAAAAGACCATAATTGAAGAAAGAAAGAAAAATCGACAATCAAAATGAAAATAAACAAAATATTTTAAAAAACTATAAATAATTAGCTTTAAACAATTAATTGTTTGAAATACATTTTGAAATTGAATAAAACTACCTACTACATCAGTTCAAAATAAAATAGTTTCCAAACAAACATTCATATTAACCTAGTTATCTTTGATGGAAATTTCAAGTTGAGTAATTTATATTAGAATAATACAATTTAAATGTACAATCTATCTGTAAACTACATTTAACTAGTTATAAAAAATTCTAATAAAATATAGTCGGGTATAATCAAGCTATTGTTAAGCGTCATAAAGCAGTAACTGATTGGTATAGAGAGGCATGTAATGCTAACTATAACTTTTATATTGCTTTTTGACAAAATATTGAAAATGCTTAGACCTACAGCATTTTTTTCAAGAATACATATTAGTTTTACAAATTCCATAAGATATATGGAAAATTGTGTGTGAAGTCTATGTATCTATTATATTAGATTTCGAATTGTATTATGTTCAGAAGTATATTTAATAGAACATTTACTATTAAAGTTCATTTATAAGACATTTTTTTTTAGTATTGGAGCATATTTAAATAAATGTAGTAACTTACCATCCTGTCAATTTGTGCTTGCATATAAGTAATGAAATAAAAGATTATTTAACTATCACATATATTACACATTTATACAATTTTGACCTATAATATAGGTGGGTACCTACCTAAATAGTATGCAGTATTAATTGTTTATAAAAAATAAATTATTTTTATTCAGAACTAGAAAAAACATACATTTATTATTTTTATTATAAATGTATTATTAAAAATTTGAATATGTCGATAACATATATACGAACATTTTTAATAAATTGACTTCAATGATATCGCATTAAACACCACGCTCAAGGTATACCTAGGTATACCTAGGTATAAGGTATCTGTAGTATATCACACATTCACATGTCTAGTATACATATTTAAGGAATTTTATCTGATTCACAAAATAGTGGATACTAGGTAAAATTTTCAATACCTACGCAAGTGTAATAATACAACAAAAGCATCTCCTAAATACAATTTTTGCGATTTTCAAATAGGTTTTGTAATGATATGTTTAAAATTGAAATTTCAAATGTTATATGTATATTTTTATTAAATCTCTATATGAATGTAATAAAAAATAATAGGGGTTACCATTTAAAAATCTAAAGTTGATATCTCTATATCGTCAATTAAGGGGGGATGAAATATTGAAAAATATCTTTAAATATGCGTAATATAATCCACAATAATATTCAAAAGTCAGAATTCAAAAATGTTTATTGGGAAAGGAGAAAATAGCACTTATCCAAACTTTTTGAACACCTTGTATAATATGTACCTACCTAAATGCATATTTTTAAAACACAATTTGTTTCTAAATTTCAATAGAAACTGTCAATGAGACAAAAACGTCACCCATTGACTATAAATTCAATCTGGTAATTTATTAAAACCAACTAATTGTTCACGAAATTGGAAATACAATCCTCATTTTACTATGTTGCGCGTGTGTCATGCTAGGATAACCGAGTGATGTACCCATGATAGAATTAACCATGTATGACTACACAAATGACGAATTTTGATATGATTATGAAGGATCAATAAATAAGCATCATGAAGAAACAATATTTTCATATTATATACATTATATATATATATCATGGCATCATGCGCGTTAGAGCTGTGTGATCATACCTACCTAGTTAATTCTATCATGCTATTAGAACCTCGATTATCCGGGGTAATTGCGGGGAGGGGTCACACGGATAAATGAAAACCATAGTTAATCGAGGCTTTTAATTTAAAGAATTACAATAATTACAATAAAAAAGTTATATCTTATATGCATATGTGTATACAATTTCATATATGTACATATTCATATGTGTGTACATGTGTTATGAATAATTAAATATAATTCGGAAAAATTTAATTTTTTTAATTTTTAATTTTAAATAAATGACGTCATCGTTATGGAAGTAAAACTTTTCCTGTTCGAAGAAGTTCAGGAAGACATTTATTGCTTCCATTGTTTGACTTGCCTGTATTTTTTCTTTAGTCTCAAATGAATCTAAACCTATGTGCAATATACTGCTTACGTGCATATGCCTTTACTTTTGGTACATACCAAATTTTCGGAAGAGTGGGCAGATAATCGAGGTTCTACTGTATAATATAATATAAATGAGAACCGAGTGCAGCATGATTTGAGTTCTTAGAAAAATCCGAGAATAGTAAGTTCGATAAAATGTTGGATAGGTCCATTTCAGTGCCCCTCCCCCAAATCGGAATTTCAAATTTTTTCCAGTGATAATCATTTGTGCCATTTTTGATCGTCAGTCCCACGATTTTGCTAGCCGCTCTTTCTGAGATATTTCCAAGCTGGCCAATGAAACGGTGGCCTCCTTAGTCTATTTCGAAGTTATTTCAAAGTCAATTTTTCATTCTACGTTTATGCCATTTGTGCTCGTGGTCCGATGTTTGTACTGGCGTCTTGTCCGAGGTGCCCCAAGGAGCTGGATAATGAAACAGTATAATACTAGTAATTGAAAAAAACTTTTTTTTTTTATAATATTTTGTAAAAGTTGAAACTTTGGGCTCAAGTCGATACGTGTTAATATTATTTGATTGACCTGAAATTAAGCAAGGTTTATTTTAAGACCAAATGGAACAAAAATTTGACCGGCGCTATGAAGAATTCCGATATTTGTAAAATAAGTGGCATCCTAATAAAC
Organism: Pemphigus obesinymphae; assembly: GCA_025469235.1. Classification (NCBI taxonomy): domain Eukaryota; kingdom Metazoa; phylum Arthropoda; class Insecta; order Hemiptera; family Aphididae; genus Pemphigus; species Pemphigus obesinymphae. The sequence continues at coordinate 20,975 of JAIPRL010005636.1, forward strand.
ATATTGTTAAAAACAAAAATTACCTAATCATTTCTATGAGTTAGTATGTTTTTAAATATATACGCAAAAAAATATAAAATAATTGGGTATACTTATTTCACAGTTATATTATATAATATGCATAATGCATAGATAATCATCTATTATTTTATTATTATATTGATAAGATAATGAAAAATAAATACCAGGCCCCTACAATTAGTTCTCTATTGTCATTTAGATCCATCGACATCTAAATCCCGATGAGTTTCACCTAGTTCCCTTCGTCATTTTAATCCCTCTACAACTATAACTCCTTGAGTGTTTTTATCTTGGGGATTTAGTTGACGGAGATCTAAGTGATACGTCACCTAATTTTTATATGGTGAGTACACGGAAGTTTATGTACTTTCCCCATACAAAAATTATCAGTATGAGGACAAAATAGTCCCGCTGGTGATCTAGTTAGGTATACTATAATACACACTATCAGTATTGTTTTATTCTACTTATCATTGATAGCTCAGAAATCAGAACATTATGGTATAAACCTTTTATTCTGTGGTATAAACACATTCTAAACAATGATAAAATCGCATCTGAAAACATGGCTACTGATTGTTCCACCATCCTATGCTGCTTGTATTAATTCTTATCAAAGACTATTCTGGTTCTTTTATTTTGTGCCTATACTTTGGCCGGTATCCTACCTACGGGTTATAGGTTGGCGATACTTGTCTACCATTGGCGTCAATAACCATGTCGTTACAAATGTTTGAAATAGACTAGAACGCTACGGAAACAGCGTTCTGGTTCATAACATTAGTCTTTGGGTTCATTTCGGTTGGTCTAAATTAGTACTTCAGAATTTTGTCTCATAAAAATATTAAGTTATTGAAAAAAAAATTATGGAATGTCAATATTTCTATTAATTAAAATATATTATTAGTATTAGTATTATTTTGTAATTAATTGTTACTATACATAAACCTGAATCAAAGATTTCTTAATCAAAGAGATATTTCCCTCAATTTATTATCACCGTTGTTTTTATCTAATTTGAATATCAATTAGTGTTATAAATTTTGATAAGATATTCAAACCCCATATTTATTGAAAATAGGCGGCTGAACATTTTACAAGAAAGAAAAATTTCTTTCGAAATGAATTGTCATTAAAATTACCATAGACATCTCGTATTCATTGTATCGGTCAGGTTTAAACCACGGAATGAAAATGTATTTTTTCGATTATTATCGTGATTAACATATTATTATTATAGAACCGAAAACATGAAGCTTTCGTGTGATAATATTATTATAAATATAAAACAATGTTATAATATACTCGTGGGTACTTAGAATTTAGATTAGGTACAACAGGCGTGCACGCCTGGGAGAGAAAAAAATATACAGTGCTATTATTGTGTATGGCGTGATTTGGATCGCTCTGTATTCAGTAAATAATTTAACTGCAGTTCGACATTGCCGGGGCTTTGGTACAGCGGGTGGCAAACCGTCTTGTCGGGCTGTGCGGAGAAGGGGTGAAGGCGACGTGCCGCCGAAATTCCGATTGAACATCTGCTGTGAAACCTGGCGGTAATGCCTCGGTCGGCCACACACTGCACCGCACCTGGACGTGAAGATCACCGCACGATGCGTGCGTATAGTCCGTCCACACGAGTCGCGTCGGTCGTTCACCGCCACCATGATACCAACACATTCCCAATCGTTGTTGGTCTCTCCGCCGCCTGAGTCACGGCTGCCGCCATTTTCGGTATTCGTACGCGTCAGATGTTGTGTGCATCACTTCTTGGCCATAATTTTACTGATCGTTTTCTGTCAATTTTTACGGATGTAACCACAAACGCATTCGTCAAACTGTTAAAAACACGCCAGACGTCGTATTCCAAAACGTATCCGCGAGTCCGACGGCCGAAGATATGACGCTGGACGGTATATGACGTACTGCTACGGCCGATGCCGAGGCCGTCTGCTCAGGTAAGCATCGAATTTTTCTTATTTTCATCGTATCGGTAATACGTCATTGCAATTATTATAATTTTATTGTTTATGACCCGTACAATACGTATAATGCATATTAAGTTGGATACAATAGGTAAATTTTATCTATACCTATACTATTGTGTACCTCATTTACTGTTAGGTACCGTATAGTTATTCACGTTTAGGCCCCGGCTATATACGGCGTTTTTCCGTCGCGAATTTCATATTTTGAAAGTACATAGATTTTGATTAGAGCGGCTATACACGGTGATTATAATACGTCGCGATTTGGTCGCTACGGAAAAACGCGGTCGGAACTATCGTTCGAACGTCCAAAGTAGTAAAAACTCAAAACCTGTTGTAAAACGAAAACGCGTTCATCTACACGCAGATGTGTGTCACGTGAGCTCTTGGCGGCGGGCGCTGTTGTCGCCGATCCGGCAGTACATTGTTATACACCATGCTGCCAGTGAAGCTCTAACCATAGTTGGCACCTAAGGCAACCAATTTTCACCACCCCTTAGACTATTAGCGCAGAAAAGGGGGCTATGGCCAGGGTCGTAACTAACGGGGACAGGGGGCAATTTGCCTTCAATGTTGTCGGCGAAATCGTGTTGTCAGTCGGCTATTTGTACTAGGGTCTATGCTCAATGTCCCAATGTGAGAGGTTCAAAAGGTAAAAAAATAAGTGACCTTTTTTTCGTTTATTTAAGGTTTTAAAGAAGTATTTAAAAAAAATAAGCTTTGCAGTTGGTCAAATCGATTGTGTCAGTCGGCCAAACTGTTAAAACGTATAAACTTTTTTTTATTTGCTCATACAAAATATCAGTTGGCTAAATTAACACACTGTCATCCCATGAAAAAAAAAAATACTTGTTTACACCCCTGGTTATGGCTCCATAAAAGAAATTTAAAATACTTTGGGTTTTTTTGTACTATACTCTAGGTATTGAAAAATATTTTACACATTAAAATGTAAAAATGTTATTTCCAAAATATTTAATCTATTTACACTTTATCCACAATAAAATAAAATAAGTAAGAGAATAGGGCCACATTTTGAATGAAAAACAATTACGAGTATTATGCATATCTATAATATAAATTTATTTAACTTCATACATATACTCGTATAATGATATAAATCTTTTTTATATAGGTAATTCAAAAGTATTACTACTTATTTGGCATAATTTTTAAATTGAATGTGAGTAATATTTCGTCATTAATAATTGTATGAGGTAGAGAATAATACATATCATTATCTAAAAGTATGTTTAGTTCAATGACTACTATACTTTGTAGATACTCTCTTGGGTCAGACAAATGTTACCTTTTGATTTAATTCCGTATTGAATTAGTAGCAGATAGACTTACTTACTTTATATTGTAATTTAGAAGTCGGGTATTTGTGTTACCTATGGATTTAGTTATATGTAATGGAAACTATTTTCTATCATTGCCTCGTAATGATTGTGTATTAAAACGAAACTCTTGTAGTATGTATGAAAATTAAGAGGGAAATGCATACCTACCACGTTAGAAACCTATTTTAGATGCCTATCTCAGATACCCATCTCAAATACTTCTCTTATATACCTATCTTATAATTGAATGAAAAATAATGTATAAAAATGGAGAATGATAGTTGCGTATTTATTATTGAAATGTGGTGAATTATATAATAAGTTATGTTATTTACGTATAATTTCGCACTACAACAGTTTTATTCCCGTATGCATAGTCACTTTATGTGGTACATAAGACAAAGCTATGTAAACGCATAATTTTTTTTTTTTTTTAATTGTCTGTTGCACAATGATATTTATGTGCCACATAGTCCGTTAACTAGCACATAAAGCTATTCGCCCAAATTCCACTGCATAAGACTTAAGTAATACATACATTTGTTGTTTTGTGTTAATTATCAATTTGTTTCTATGAAGTAATTACTCAAAATTAATACTTATTAGTTCCTGTTGAAAATAAAAATTTTAACTTAAAAAATATGGATGATTTTAATGATTTTGTTAACTATTTGGAAAGAGTTGATGAATATTTGTATAACATTGATATTGAACGATATTGACCCAAGAAAATATCTTCTTAATATGGAAGATCCACTTGAAAAATATAATGACGACCAATTTTTAAAACGCTACAGATTCCCAAAAATAATAGTTATGGACACATTATTAGATTTATTAGGAATTCATTATAACAATAATCGTGGATTACCTATACCTCCTCTTCTACAGTTATAAACAACATTGCGGTTTTATGCAACATCAAACTTTCAAGTAATGTTATGTCAATTGATAGATGAAATTATAAACATTTGTATTATATTGTAGACTGTTTGTGGAGACCTAAGAGGAATTATTCAGAGCACTGTATCCAGAATTATTAAAAGAGTTTTGGATCTGATAGCTAGTTGTTTACATTGTCACGTTAAGTTTCCTCAAACTGAAGCTGAATGGGAAGTTATTAGACAAAATTTTTATAATATAGCTGGAATGCCAGATGTTGGAGGTTGTATTGACCATATGCATATCAAAATTCAAAATCCAGGTGGTCTTAATGGTGAAGTATTTCGAAATCGTAAAGGATGGTTTTCTTTAAATGTTCGAGTAATTAATATTATAACAATAATATTTTATTATTGTTTATTTAATTTTTCAAGCTTAAAATATTGTACATAGTTAGTTTGTGGTCCAATGATGGAAATATAGGATTTGGTGGTTAGATGGCCAGGTAGTTACCACGATAGCTTCATTTTCAATACCAGCCATGCGTGTGCTGTATTTTCAAACCGTAATAATAATCTGTTACATTCTGGTATTGTAACAAAATTGAACTAATTATAGTTTGTTTTTTTTAAGGTTTTATGACCATTTTATTAAATTGTAGGTAGTAAGTAGGTACATAAAATAATTAATAAATTTTTTTAGGATATGCATGCAAATCTTACTTATCCAGTTACAAATGCTGAGAAGAAGTATAATAAAGCTCACATAAAAACAAGGAATATTGTGAAAAGAGTATTTGGTGTATGGAAAAGAAAATTTCCATGTCTAAAGAGATGTTTAGGTAATTCGCCAAACACAATTGTTCCAATAATTGTAGCATGTGCTGTACTATATAATATAAGTTTAAAACTGAGATTACCAGAATTTATTGTTGAAGATGAGAATGATGAAGTAGAAAATCTTTGGGCTAATAACGAAAATGGAGATGTTGGTGTAGCTGCTAGGAGAGCTTACATTATTAGACACTCTAATTAAATAATCATGCATATATTATATTTTTCTAAATTATAATTTGTATATACAAATAAAAATAAACAAAATGAGTAACTAAATAAGTAACAAAATAAGTCTTTTTATACTAGTTTTGGTTTCTTTTTACTAGATAGTTAACAAATAAAATTAAACAAATTAAATAACACTATTTTATATCAGTCTTTAAGTATCTGATATTTGTAGTAGTTCACAAATAAAAATAATATATATTTTTATACTATTTTTGGTTTCTTTTTACTAGATAGTTAACAAATAAAATTAAACAAATTAAATAACACTATTTTATATCAGTCTTTAAGTATATGATATTTGTAGTAGTTCACAAATAAAAATAAACAACATAAGTAACAGTATGTTTTATACTAGTTTTGGTTTTTTTTTACTAGATAGTTAACAAATAAAATTAAACAAATTAAAAAGTAATAAAAAGTAATATAAAGTTTTGTTAAAGCAACTGCTATATTAAAAAAGTTTAAAAACTCAGTTTCATTTCTCTTCTTTTTTATAAGATCACATGTTATATTGATTTTTCTTAAACAAGATTCAATGTCAAATGATTTAGTTTGTAATGTATTAAATAAATTGTCAGTAATTAGAAATATATCATTAAAAATATGTACTAAAAAGGCAAATCCAAAAGATTTTAAAGTTTTAGAATATCCTGTTGCTCCACAAATAGATTCATCAGATGATTTAGGATCATTAATAATAGTTACAAAAAACAGTTTTAAATTTGGACCACTCATTAACCAATAAATTGTTGAGTTGTACTTTGTAGATACTCTCTTGGGTCAGATAAATGTTACCTTTTGATCTAATTTAATAATATGGCATATAACGAATAGTATCTTTATTAGATAAAAAAGTAGTAGATAGACATACTTTATATTGTAATAAAGAAGGCGGGTATTTGTGTTATTTATTTAATTATATGTAATGATAACTGATTCCTATCATTCTCTCGTAATGATTGTTTATAAATTATTAATAATAATAATTATTCTATAATTTAATTTCAAAGAAATTTTGGACTGCATTTGGAAAATCACTATTCTTTTGGGCGTTAAGAAATACTCTTGTTTTTAATTTTGTAATATTATTTTTAATACAAAAGTTTAGCTTTTTAGTAGGCATGATTTGTTATTTTATATTGCACATAAATGCATATTTTTTGTAGGTACTCATGTTTATATTTGGTGACTTTCAAGGCCTACAAGTCCTCTACTCATTACAAATGTTAATATTTTGTTTTTATGAGATATACGGTGTAACTATAATACTTCAATTCATACATTATACTTATGTCATATTAAATATGTTTACAAATTAACCTTCTCATATAAAATAAAGTTTAACATCTATGTTTAGCAATTCATTTGTTGTTTGTATAAATTATTTAGTAGTCTTATATAGTTTATTTTCTATTAAAGACTATTTATTATTTAAATTAAAATACCAGGTATCAGCACAATCCCTTTATCTCTGTTCATGTCAAATTTTATTTGATTATTATTGTTACCGGTTTGTTGTTAATCCGTATTACTTACTACAATTATAGAAGCAAAAAAATAAAAATAAAATGTATTTATAAAACTGTAAAACTAAATATAATTTATTATACAAACTTTATTAGTACCAAATTAAATCTGTGTACATTAAACATGGAAATAATAATTTCAAATAACATTAGATTTATTGAAAAGCATTATTTTTTTATGCCTTACTGGTTTTTGTATACCTGTTAATAAGACAACCTCTGGATACTATACATGTCTGAAGTTGTATTTTTATATGTTATTAAAGATGTTTTATAATCTCAAAAAAAAAAGACTGGTCTTGCGTCCTCGTATGCTTCAATTTGTAAGTTTGAATAAATGTTTTAGGCCTCTGGCGTGGCATTGTGTTCCGTAAGCCTGTTGTTATTATAATAATTTATAAAATAACTTATCAAATGCAAACGATATAGACTTGGATAATAAAATAATATATATACTTAGTTAAAATAGGTATACATAACAGCGGTATAATAAATATTTAAAAAATTTATTTTCATGCCATTTTATGTTGTTAGATTTAATTTGGTGTTATTAAAAAAAAAATAAGACAAACAATCCGTAACAAAAAAGAAAAAATAAAATTAATCCTGATTGAACAATTTTGCTACATTTTATATACATTTTCTTAAAAAACCGAATTAAAATAATGTGCACTCTATATCACAAACAACAAATAAATTGTATTAATATTCATGATCATTTTATGTTTCAATCAAATATTATAATTCTCTTTATTGATAAATAGGTAAGTTAAAAAATTAAAGGCTATTTAAATTAAATTAGATACAAATTATAGTGATTATATATGTATATTGCATAAGTAACGTGATATTATTAAAGTTACAAATTTTTTATAAGGTTATTATTAATTATTAATATAATTAATATAATTATTATTATTTCTTTACATTTACATTTATATAAATTATAATTTTGAACTTTAACTAGGTATCTAACGTCTAAGAAATAAGATATTCGATTATGTATATTAACATAGAAATACAGGTAGATCAAATATTTATAACCGATCAAATTTATTATTAAAATGCGTATATATTTTATATATATATACATATAATATATAAAAATGAATTTGTAAAATCATCATTAATTAATGTAATTCACATTATCTGAAAACAAGTTTAGTTTAATGACTATTGTACTTTGTACATACACTTTTTTGTCAAAAAAATGTTACCTTTTGATTTAATCTTATAATATGTCATATAACAAATAGTATTTTTATTAGATAAAAAGGTAGCAGTTAGACTTACTTTATATTGTAATTCAGATTTCAAGTTTTTGTGATTTGGATATAATTATATGTTATGATAACTGTTTACTATTAATCTCTCGTAATGATTGTCTATAAATTAATTTAATTTTACCATTTTGCAATAATATCTCTTGAAATATTTATAAAATGTATTTATTAATTCATGATTAAAATAAGCTTAACCCTTCATGTTCGAATATTAAATTGTATTTCAATTATCATCATAAACAAAAGTATGAGATAGAGAGTAATAGATAATATTATCTGAAAGCAGATTACGAATAAGACGGTAAATCATGGAATAATATTTATCGATATTAAAGGGACCCGTTTAAAATGGATTCTGTTAAACATGTTTACGACTAGATTTAATAAGTGCATTTTCTCCCGACAGCACAGTTGGCTATGTTTCTGTTGATATATGCTATATTATTAAATAATTTAGGTGGGTGTTATTAAAACAATGAAATATAATTTATTCAATCACTGTAATTTATTCACGGTTTAATAAATGCCATTGATGTTTTCAAGGTATTCAACAATATTAAAATGTACCTACATTAAATAGTGAATTTTTGGAAATGAAATATAATATGTAATTAGGTAATATAAATTGATAGTTTAATTTTTTAATATCAATATGAATTACATCTTATTCAAGTTGATGAAAACAGTTTATTTTGTTATAACATTGTACTGATATTTGTTAAATAATAATTTATGATAACAATATCATTAAATTATTATGAGCAAAAGATATTCGCTGTAATTTGATGAAATTGATATTATGAATCAGACGGTAAATCATGGAAAAATATTTATCGATATTGAAGGGACCCGTTTAAGATGGATTCTGTTAATCATGTTTGCGACCAGATTTACACCATTGTACTTCGTGTGCAGACATTTACATCCAACAACATTACATTTATGTACAATGATCTTTGATCTTTTGAATATAAAACCGCTCTTGTAGGTGGATTATCCTTAATGAATCAGTATATAACCTCACTGTAAATTATTTCCGATACTCGATATGTATGGATATAAAGTTTTGAGGAATCTATTAAAAATTACTTGCATAGTTGCTGAAATTAAATGTTTGCGACTAGACTTACACCATTGTACTTCGTGTGCAGACATTTACATCCAACAACATTACATTTATGTACAAAGATCTTTGATCTTTTGAATATAAAACCGCTCTTGTAGGTGGATTATCCTTAATCAATCAGTATATATCCTCACGGTAAATTATATCCGATACTCGATATGTATGGATATAAAGTTTTGAGGAATCTATTAAAAATTACTTGCATAGTTGCTGATATAAATGTTTATAAGCAAATCTCACAAATACTGATATTTTGAATTATCTGAAGAATCACATAAGTATATTTCGGAAGTGTGCAATAAATTTAGAAGTAATAGTTTTTTGTATAATAGATATAACTACAACTTTTTCCTCATGGCGCTTCCGATGCTTATATACTTTTGTTTTATCAGGTTTGCAACAAATTATTGATTAGTGAATTTTCTCCCGACATCACAGTGGGCTGTGTTTCTGTTGATATATCATATATTAATAAAAATTTAGGTGGGTATTATTAAAACAATCAAATATAATTTATTCAATCACTGTATTTTATTTACAGTTTAATAAATACCATTGATGTTTTAAAAGTATTCAACAATATTAAAATGTACCTACATAATATAGTGCACTTTTGGAAATGCAATATTATATGTAATTACGTAATATAAATTGATAGTTTAATTTTTTAATATCAATATGAATTACATCTTTTTCAAGTTGATGAAAACAGTTTATTTGACATAACATTGTACTGATATTTGTTAAATAATAATTTATGATAACAATATCATTAAATTATTATGAGCAAAAGATAATCGCTGTAATTTGATGAAATTGATATTATGAATCAGACGGTAAATCATGGAAAAATATTTATCGATATTGAAGGGACCCGTTTAAGATGGATTCTGTTAATCATGTTTGCGACCAGATTTACACCAT